>JAHWFP010055915.1:0-10995 GCA_023313725.1 Lithobius niger | reverse complement strand
ACCGACCCCCTGCTGTTCAGCCACACTGATACGGTAAGGTAGTAGCCTTACCCCTCAGTTATACCACTTGACCCTAAAGTCTGGCCGTGTCAGTATTCTGAGCCACAGCTTGGGCCTACTGCCTAGCTGTACTATAGTGTCCGCGGCCTGTCTTGAGTCCTTCAGGTATTTATGAGCGGCTACGTCTTCCTGGAAGGGGCGGCTTTAGTCGACGGCCGCCATTGTTTTTGTAATCATCTTAGATATCAACAAGCCACTCTGCTACCAAAAACATACAATTGATTGTCTGTGTCGTTCTGGGGCGAACTCAAGATAGGCCGCGGACACTTTAGTATGACTCAACGGCAAGGCCTCGGCCTTTGGTCACAAACGTGAAGTGTTAAATTTCTCGCTAAGTCAGTATTACATTTAAGTTGGTAAGGCAAAAGAAATAGGTATTTATTTGCATTTGACATTTTAATTTTAATACAATGGTGTACTTCGCCCAGTTATATTGATTTAAAAAAAACATTATTTAACCCTTTCACTACTGAATTATTTCAAAGCCCCCAATGATAGTTGGGACAGTCGTTAGATTCGAACCAGCATTCTCTTGGTTTGGAGGCGCGGACGGTAACCACCGGGCTGTTGCAGCTCGATTTGGTAGGGGTCTCCGGGGCCCCCTCACAAAGCTTGCAGCGCGCGTGGGGACTTAGTTTTTGGCCAAAATGCTTTATGACCTTGTCCGAAGACACTAGTAGCGAAGGGGTTAACTTGTTTTGTTTGCACTAAACGTATTCGAATTAGTCACACTATTAAAAACTTCAATTTAACTTACTTTCCCCCAGCAAAGTCGGAATGATTTTCGATGACATTCCACGTGCTCCTTCCGTCACACAAAAGATTTTGTTTGTTGGGAGCTTTTTTGTTGTGGGAATGTTCTTTGGTGTCATCGCAAAAAGTCTCCACCTAAAAAAAATGAGAAGTTAGAACAATGTAGTAACAAACAGGGATCATTTTACTGCAAGAAGGGGAGGTGGGTGCTGGGGCGGTGATTATCGAACCCCCTAAGTGTTGAGCAGTCGGGAAAAAAAAACATAATAAATTATATTTATTTTTGCAGACAGCTTTTGTACACCCAGGCTGACACGATGGATCGGGGGATAATGAGAAAGGAATGGCCAGTAAAAAATAAACATTGTTTATAAAAATAATAATAATAATATTTATTTTTTTTTACTGGTGATTTCTTTCTCAATTATCCCCCGGTCCCAACGTGGCAATCAGCGTGTATAAGTACAGGTATATACTAACCTACAAGTTGGACCTTGGGAGCAAAATACTATACGAAAGTAGGTTATGTAATATGGCCGCGGCTAAGATCGCCGATTCGCGGCTGATTCACTATTGCCACTGGCTGTCGGTAGAGGGTGTAGTTAAAACCCAACAAAAGATAGTAATTAAAAATAATAAATTGGACATTTAGAACTTAGTGCGAGGCAGTGTAACAACGTAGAAAGGCAATTTTATATTGATTTTGATGCTAATAAAATGTGTCACGTAAAACTACGCCAATTTAATTTTTGTTTTGAAAATCGCCAATAATAATGGTCAGTAAGGGCGCGTTTACGCAACGACTCGCCTTTGCATTCTCGTAACTAGAACTCAATCGCGATGGCAAAGGTGACATTGCCATGGTAACAACACTAAATGGATTAGCTAAATCCGACATCGTTTGAGTAAATATTTGAAGCCTTATAATCCGTGCCAATAATATAAAGAATTCCTCATGACGAAACAATTTTCCCAAACGCTTCTGAACTCACGTTATTTACTGTTTTCGTTCCGAGGCGGCAGACATAAAACCGCCGCCATGTTGGAATTTGAGGTGATTTCTAGCTTCTAGCTGCGAGAATACAAAAGCGAGTGGTTGCGTAAACGTGCCCTAAATGTCGTGAGCTATCCCGAAAATCCGCGCTTGATCGGCTCGCCGGATATACTGTCTGTCCATCATTTGGCAACATCAAAAACTTTGTTCCTGTATTTTTACCTTATTTACCTTATTGATCCACCAACAGTTTAATACAAATTCCATGGTCAGTAAAGAGAAACGAATTTCCAGTTTTACGCTGTAAATTCTTTTAATCCGTCCGCTGATGGTGCAATCAAGCAGAAGTTTGGCATGCGGGCGATGATGGGCACGTCACTTATGCTACTAAAAATCAGGAATTTTTCCGTATGTTAACATGATTTCTACAAACTAACAAGTCTTAACCGGTGCAGAAATGAAAAACAAATGTAATTTTCATCAGTACCGCCACGATATTTCTGTTGATGTAATCCGCAATGTTTTATCAGGAGTGGTGCAACCTAAACGTCAAGTGTCTGAGAAACAAATTCTGCTCCAGCACTCTTTTTGAACAGCGTCTCCATGTTGTCAATTTTCGAAACGAGTGGCCGTGATGATTCTCACGTAGAAGATACTTTAAACATTACGGTGAGTAGATTTTTACCGAATAAGTATGTGTCTAAATATCTACGGAGCCCTGTAAAGGACACACCCAAAAAAAATTAGGTTTGTTATCTCGACATAACCAATTCGTTATCTCGAGATAACAAACCTATTTTTTCTTCCGTTACTACTTCCGGTATTACTTCCGGTACTACTTCCCGTAAGATCGCAGAAACGGAAATTCGTTATGTCGAGATAAAGAATTGGTCAATTCGTTATCTCGACATAACGAACTTCCGCTTCTGGATCTTACGGGAAGTAGTAACGGAAGTAGTACTGGAAGTAGTAACGGAAGTAGTAATATAGTTTGTTATCTCGAGATAACGAATTGGTTATGTCGAGATAACAAACCTAATTTTTCTTTTGGTATGTCCTCTACAGGACTCCGTAAAACATCACTCATGCTGTTGCGATTAGCTCAGACAAATCGGAAATGGCAGGTGACAGCGATGAAACGAACTTGACGAGGAAAACGAGTTTCCTTTCTAAAAAAAAAAAAAAAAAAAAGGGCCAACTGGAATAGAAGTTACGAGTCTGTACTTCTGGCTCCTGGCTGGTTCAGGCACAGGTCGGCAGTCAACACTTAGGTTGTGTGACAAGCGGCGGAATATGCGTCACAGTGCGTCACTAATGAAAAATAAATAAATAGAAAACAGGACATGAGTGATTGAAGTCAGCCAACATTCTTACGTTTTTCAGGAAGTGGTACGAGTCGATAGAGGATTTGATGTTGTCGTTTTTGTCCAAATTTGGCGTGAAAATACATCCTTCATTGGGGGTTCCCTCGCTGTCGAAGGTACAGGCCGAATTATGCAAAACATCCCTGGAACAAAAAAAGAGAGTGGTTTACCTGCCTAAGCACGTCCTAAGGTGTATTTTTTTAACAACATAAAAAACAATAATATAAAAAACACCATTAATTCTGTTGTTTATTTACGGAGCTCTGACACATACAGATCATCAACACCAACAACAAATCCTACACAATCTACCACACCTAATCTACCTTATCATCAACACTCAGTGCCTTCCTAAAGCACCGAACAGAACGAACATAACACACCACTGTTAGACACAGTTTGGCTCCAAACTTGACGTGGTGCGTGCGCAGTGATGTCGCGTCAGCCGTTCAGTACCTTCCTAAACTACAACACAGCTCAACAAACTCAGCATAGTATGTGACACGTCATACCTTCACCGCGACCAGACCTGGCTAATGGATTTGACCGGGATTGGCTAATAGATGTGACCAGGCGAGATTGCGAGATGTGACCAGGCGCAATGCCAAATTGCGAACCATCTCAGGGAGGTGGTTTATTGGGGTGGAGGTTTGAGCATGCGCGAGGTAACAGTTTTGCTGGAAACAGATTCATTGCTGACGATGGTGACGTCAATCAAGCCGTATCAACACGGCTAGTAGCAGCGAATGAGCCAAACTGTCACCATTTGGTGCATTTGGTTCGCTTTGTTTGGTCGTTTAGGAAGGTACCGATTACCATTAGTGACCAAAACAATAATTTTCGACCTTGTAATATCAGTACTTTTTTTTTTAAAGTACTTACACTCTAAATGACACACTGTTACTGTTTCACGATAACCAAGAACAACTGCATAAGTAAAACGGGTAAAAAACGTCATTTTACGTTAAAAATACGTACGTCAAAGTGGGGGAGTCAACAAGGTTAGCCTTGTTTAAGCGGATCCCGCCTCCAGGAAGCACCTCAAGGGAAAGGTTTATTGAGTAGGGAAGGTGAACCAACATTATTGGTCGCAAATGAATGTGTTGGAAAGATTTTAACTTCGGATTAACAATACAGATTCAAGACCACACAGTTGCACAGTTTTTAATGTCAGTGGGGATGATTTTTACCGGTTTTACTATTTTTCCCCATCACTAGCATAAGTAGGCTATATGTATAGAGCAGCGTCAAGTGACGTCATATTGCTACAAGAGAGATACCTGCAAGGGGCACTAGATTGAAATGGTGGGTTAAACAACGGCACTTCTAGTCAAGCCAGTGCTTTGAGAGTGGATTTCGTAGGCTTAAAAACCCGTTGTTTTCTCCAATCCCTTATGCTAATTAGGTTGTAATTGCAAAAGAAAGATCCCACTTGCTTAAAAATGTCAGCAACTGCCAACAAATCGACAAAAATCGCGAGTTTTAGGCCTTAAAAATCCAGTCTAATAGCATTGGCTTCAGTAAGGCGCTCTTCTTTTCCCCCACCAGTGCACCTTGCAGCTAACCCAGTAACTGCTCCACCATAGAGTTATATACAATAATACTACGTCGTGTCACTGCCCTATAGTCGCTATCATCAAGTAACTGAGGATTTTGTTTTGTTGTAGCTGCTGCTGAAAATGACAAAAATAATAAAAAATAAAAAAATAAGTCGCAGCACATTCTTGTCAGTGGCGGAACTAAGAGGGTGGATGGGACAACACCCCCCCCCCCTCCCCCATTAGAGGTTCTATAATGCTCCAGGAATTACTTATAACGTGTTACGTACATAAAGGTGTTAAAATGGCCTCACGTAAATAAAGAATAAATTGCGAGGTAAAGTGTAAACGAAGCTATTATGTGCGCGGTTTATCTTGAGTCCTGCAGTTATTTTATGAGCGGCTAAGTTTTCCTGGAGGGGGCGACATTAATCGACGGCCGCCATTGTTTTTGTAACCATCTCGGATATCAACAAGGCACTCTGCTACCAAAAACATACAATTGATTATCTGTTTCGTTCTGGGGCGAACTCAAGATAGACCACGGACACTATAATAGCCTGTATTAAGTACTGGCCATTTGAGGATACGAGATACATTAGCCTGGAAAACTGCCTCGGCTGGAGCTCGACCCGAGGACTACCCACCGACCTCACGTAATTTGGAGACACTAGAGGCTTATACGAACACAAAAATGTCCTCTTCCCCACCCAAATCGTGCACTTGATGGCACACAGTACCCTTAGGGCCGAAATTGGGTGGGGGGGGGGGGGGCGGTGTATCCCCAATTAAAAACCCACTGTCGGGAAACTGCAGCCCAGTCGACGGGATGAAAAACAAAAACTCAAAAAAAGGTCCTCAAAGGTTCTCCCCCCCCCCTCCCCCTTCATACATTTCTGAACCCCCTCCTGGTCTCACCTTTGTTCTTCGCCGTGTTTTCCGGCAGTGAGTTTTCGGCAGTTCTGATTGAGAGAGCTTTAGCATGTTTATCCTTCGTGTGCGAAGTGCCCCCCTCCCCCATTCTGACTGGACACTGTCTCAGATACATGTGCGCCCAATATATGATTCGTGGACACATTTGTAATGTGGCACCACAAATGAGTAAAAGATACGTAACTGAGTACACGTGGCATTTAAAAAAATTTTTTTTTAGCTGAAATTATTACATACATCAAGAATTTATAGGGTTGGGGAGGAAAATTTTTGACGAAGACCCATACTGAAGCGTCTTAGATACATTCGCATTAGTTCCGTCTTAGTTTATAGAGGGCGCCAAGTGTTTTATGTGGGAATTTCTATTCAGTTTTTAGCCTAAAATTAAACTAAACGAAAGGAAACTAGTTTATATTTAATTATTATTTAGCCTAGCTTAGTTGTAATTTAGTTTACTTTAGATTTGGGCTGAAAAATGAGCAAAAATTTTACCGGATATAACACGTGGCGCCCTCTGAAAACTCGGAGGGAACTAATGGGGACGAATCTAACGTGTTTCAATGTGGACTTTGTAGAGTTACAAATTCTCCTCCCAAACCCTACAAATTCTTGCATACACGAACCATGTTTACTCCATTTTACTGGACGTGCCCTAGGGTAGTGATCAGGTGAGTTCACTTGACTTTGTGTGCAGCTGACCCCAATTAAAATCTGAACTAATCGTGTGCGTGCAGCTAGCCGTTGGCCTAAAGTGTTGACTATCACTCGTATAAGAGGGAACTCCATACTGCGAAAAAATGTTTACAGCAGGAAGCAATAAAGAGCGGACAAAATACGAGAAAAGATTTGTCAACCAAAAAAAAAACTAGGATTTTTACAGATTTGTGATAAAAATACGTACGAGTAAAACATGCAAGGTTTTAAAAGCCTTAAAGTTTTAAAAGCCTACCAGATGAAATATGTAATTTAAGTAAAATTGGTGAAATAAAAAAATGCATTCTTAAACTGCAATTGGAAAACAATCCAAATAATTCAGTGATCCAGTATTTCAAGTTTGAAATTCTGTAGAAAGGCAGACAGGGAAAAAAATCCGGTACTGTTGTTAAACACTGTAGGAATCTATGATTTTTGTTTTATTTGTACGTTTTTCATTTATTTTTTGGATTTTCTGCAGCCAGTCTTATTACCCTCTTGATATAACTTCCGCCATCTTGCTAAAAAATAATAAAAAAATAAAATATAAATACAAATACTTATTTTTAGTATTTTACCTTAGCTGCAGGAACATTTTAGAAATTTCGACCACACTGTTTGTAAATTTCATGCAAATGGTTTTATGGCTGTTGCTTCCTCGTCATTTTGGCCCCTTTACCCTTAAAATAAGTCTCTCTTTTTTTTTTTACAACATAAAAACTTTATAGTTTGATAACGGTTTCATCTTTTGGTTTTTCATAACCAACATTTTACTGGTGTTATAATGTCCGCAGCCTATCTTGAGTTCTTCCCAGAACGAACACAGATATTCGATTGTACGTTTTTGGTAGCAGAGTGCCTTGTTGATATCCAAGATGGTTACAAAAACAATGGCGGCCGTCGATTAAAGCCGCCCCCTCCAGGAAGACGTAGCCGGTCATAGAATACTTGCAGGACTCAAGATACGCCGCGTACAGATTAGGTGTTTGTCATCGAGATAGGTTTTTAAAAATATCTCGTCTTACCAGAATACGCCGTCCATTTTCTGGTTTGTGCAGGCGTTGGGCAGCAAGTCATCACCATCGTAATAATACTGAGGAAACACAGGATTGTGCGCATAACCGTATTCATCGTAGATGCCATAACGCAAATGGGCCCATTCGTGAACTAAAACTTTACCTGTAGGGGGAAAAAAAACATTAAAAATAAAATAATAGCAATTAGGCCCAAGCAGAAAATTTACTTAAGTGGTTCTCTAGAGCGCATGCTTGGTTTTTTTCCCTTTAGCGTATGAAACGTTTTTTTCAGCCAGAGTCTAAAAAATACCTTACGGTAGAGGGAGTACATTCACACAGAGTAAATTCTCCTGCTAGCTAGGTATCCTAATTTATGGTTAAAGTTGGGGTTGGGGCTTTACGGCCTGTATGTATTCAATTGGTATACATTCTCGGAAAGTGCTGTTACAATTAGAATTGAATTTATTTACCTGGTTCTTCCCGATGCTACTTGAGCTGTTGTCTTGATATACCCTGCAATCCAAGGGTTGCTAAGTATACGACAAATTGGATTTTTATCTAGATTTTCCCCAGCAATAATGGTATCGCACGCAAATTGAATTTACTTACCTGGCATACCTAAATGGTACCCTGAGCTGTTGTCTAAGTACCTTGCAATCCTAAGGGTTGTAAAGTACAGGACATGTCGCAAATCTTGTACTTGCATGTTTTCTGGGGTCAATGGCCAATCTTAGTCTTGTGATTCTTACATAGGTGGACATTATCTATGCCTTGCAATGTTATTTCCGTTTCCTGCCTCTAGAATCTTCTAGAAGCTTCCATTTCCCATAATACCCTGGCTATTTCGCGGTTGTCAGGAGTTATCAAAACGTATTTAAGCAAGGGGGCCAGCATGGAAAATCAGATAGCCTTCGGACCAGCCAACTGGCTGGTCCTCTTCAACCCCTGCGAGGTCTCCTAGTTAGGGGGATTTTTGGCTTTTAACCCTCTATAGTAGGCCCAATTGTGGTTAGGCTTCCCCCCCAACCTAAAACAAGCCTCTTTACCCTAAGTTAACCCCAAAGTTCCCCAGCTTCCCTTAGAAGAATTTGTTCAGTCTAATTTTGGTTTAGCTCTCCCACAGTTTGCTATTTTTCGTCAGGACAAATTGAATCTTATCCTGGATTTTTCTCACCAAGAATACTATTACACGCAAATAAAGTTTATTTACCTTGCTCTCCCAAATGCTACCTTGAGCTGTTGTCTAGGTACCTTGGAATCCTAAGGGTTATAATACGATAAAAACACAAAAGGCTATTATATACCAACTATTTTTAATAAGTTGCGAGTTGAACTAACAAATTTGTGAACTGGCCTATAAGAACTGCAAAGAATTCCAATAAAAACTGGCTACTGAATCATTAATACATAGATTGATTACCTATCATCAGACAGTGACGAAATGTTAACAGGTTATCTTGTTCTTGTTCCATTTGTTAATATTTTTTTAGTTTGTTGCGTATGATTTAAATTCCTATTTACACTACCATATAAACACCATTATGCTGTAATTTGTGTTATTTCTATTTCTATGAGTTTATTTCTTCGAGATGAAAAACGATATGAAATGTACCCATACAAAACCTTTTAAAGGGATATACCTCCCAGCGCCATTTTTCTCGATCCTCCACATCAACTACGCCCCCAAAGGTCTATTTCCTTATCGTTAGTCTTTCCCTGGTTAAAAATCCTTTTTTTAAATGTGGCGCCTAGGAGATTTTCTGTTGAATATAATGGAACTTTATTTACTAACGAACCGTCACTAAATGATGCATTGCGCGCGTAAAATAATCATGACGTTTCATCTCTGTGTGTACAACTACTAATTTTCTAATAATTACCATGAGATCTAAAATCTAATAGACAAATGCGGAAAAAATTAAAATTAATTATTCCAATAGATCGCCGAAGCAAAATTATAAGACACTAGCCTAGAAAATTATAAATTGTGATTTTAAAATACGAGAATCATTCCGGTTTGTGACGACACAATCGTTGACTTGATTCTGTCTCGTGTACTATTCACAAAGCCAACCGAGACAGCAGCTATGCGAGGAACGCAGCTACCACCCCAGCCGACCTTGGCACTGTAATTGCTCGGATGATGATCTACGCGTAGCTGTAATTTGGCACGCGGAGTGTTATAAGGCAGGCCGGGTGTCCCTTTAACGCATTTCGGGATAGGATCTGAATAAAATTTATTATTACTACAATTGAATCTTTACCTGAATTTCCCCCCGCTAAAAATGCTGTTATAACGGAAATTGAAGTTACCTACCTGGGTCTCCCCATTCGTATACTGAGCTGTTATCTAGGTTGAGGAGATATCCGGGTGTGAGGTGAATGAAGAGGCCAGGGGATGCGCATCCTAAGGGTTGCAAGGTGTAGGGAGCATCTCCGTATTCAGGAACTGGATCATCAATTCGTACATCAGCCAGCCCAAAGTTTTCGGATCCTGCTGTAATGTATTCGGGTTTTCTAGGCCAGGCCTGGGGCACGAGGATTGTTACCTCCTCGAAGAAGGCCCGCTGACGGGTTGCTTGGTGTAGGGAACGAGACCCACGTTGGAACAACGCCTGTATAAAGAGAAAAAAGTCGTAAGAGTCGCGTTTTGAACTTTTGTTCCTTTTTTGAGGGTAGGCCGGCAAGCATGAAAGGAAGAACACATCATCACATTTGCGCCCATACTTCAACGAGTATAGAGCAGTGACACGACGTAGTATTATTGTATATAACTCTATGCTGGAGCCTTAATGGGTTAGCTGCAAGGGGCACTGCAGAGAGAAACAAAAGGGCGTCATACTGAAGCTGATGCTGTGAAGAGTGATTTCTTAGACCTAAAACGCGCGATTTTTGTTGTTGGGGAAAACAACGTTATTTTAAGCCTAAGAAATCCTATCTTCCGTTGTTTTTCCCTCCATTTTTATGTAGTGCACCTTGTAGTAATGCCCTCCAAAACCCATACTGGTGCCAGTATGGCAGCAAATGTCACTGCTCTATAGCCGCCAACAAAAGCTGAAGAGCTGCAAAAAAATTACTAAGTATAAAAAATAGGGGATAGAGCAAAAACGCCGACAACGTAGAGCTTAAAAGCGTGCGGCTCAAAAGAGCTGCGAAAAAAGGTTAGTGACTACACAGATGTGGCTGAAAGAACCAAAGAGCAAGCAGAACACGTGGCTGAAGAACCAAACCCAAACCGAGAACCCCAATCCAAGATGTGGCTGAGAATAAACCCAGCAGATGTGACTAAGCCCAGCAGATGCAGCTGAAAGAGCCAAGGATCGTGCAGAAGATATGGCTGAAGCACCAAACCCAAACCAAGAACCCCCAACCCTAGATGCGGTTTAGATAAACCCAGCAGATGTGATTAAGCCCAGCAGATGCGGCTGAAAGAGTCAAAGAGCATGCAGAAGATGTGCCTGAAAAAACCAAACTCAAACAGAGAACCCCAACCCAAGATGCGGCTGAGAATAAATCCAGCAGATGTGACTAAGGCCAGCAGATGTGGCTGAATGAGCCAAAGAGCATGCAGAAGATATGGCTGATGCACCAAACCCCAACCAAGAACCCAAACCCTAGATGCGGCTGAAAATAAACCCAGCAGA
>JAHWFP010055914.1:4198-15595 GCA_023313725.1 Lithobius niger | reverse complement strand
ACTTAGTTTTTAATTACGCCATTAAGATGTTTCAACGTTAAAAAAAGGCAGGAAGACAACATTTATGCAGTAATATGCGACGTTTCGGGATTGTTCATGCTGTTGTCAAGCAAAAAAATATTTTATAGCATAAGCTACAAAGTACATTTAAATGGTTTCCCATTTTAAAGAAAAGCAAGCCAGAGCAGTATAAGTGTGCACTTGCTGGCATTTTTTAAACGTTGACGACTTTTAGTGCTTTTATTCTCTCATTATTGTCTGCGCGGCGTTCTTGAGTCCTGCAGTATTTTTTGAGCGGCTACGTCTTCCTGGAGGAGGCTGCTTTAATCGCCGGCCGCCACTGTTTTTGTTACCATGTTGGATATCAACAAGGCACTCTAATACCAAAAACGTACTATCGATTATCTGTGTTCGTTTTGTGGCGAACTCAAGATAGGCTGTGGACATTATAAGATGATTTTATCAACTGTGAGAAGCAGCGTGTACAAGGCTTCAGTGCTTAAGACTTAAATGATAACTGCCGTGATGGAAATTGTTGTTATTCGTGTTATTCTTTGGATCCACTTTCAAGGTCCGTCTTCTTTTTTTTTTGATGGGGGGAATGTTCCCGTCAATCATGGTGAATAGATTGAATCCAAATGCACAAATGGTAAACTCTTCTTACAGCATATCGACATCAATTTTTTAAATGTCGATTAAAAACAGTTGCGAAGCCTTCATCGTAGATTACAATAAATAAATAAACTAAACGAATAATGGTGTGGCGAATATAGACCTGGACCAGATCATGTTGGTCAATATTGGTCAAATATTCTGTTTTTCACCCAAATCCCGGCCTGTGGTGTAGTAAATCCATGGTCCAACACTGACCACTTCTCACTTAACCACATTACTGTGATTTACTCTTTATTTATACTAAATATTTTTTTTTTCAGTTTTTACTGTCATACTTAACTATGGTTTTGTAAATTTGTTTGTAAATAATAACCATTCAAAGGAATGAAGAAATTAAATGTTTAACCCTAACCAAATAGGGCAGTGATACGACGTAGCATTATTGTATATAAATCTATGGTGGAGCCAGTTACTAGGTTAGCTGCAAGGTGCACTGGTGGGGAGAAAGAAGAGCGTCTTACTGAAGCCAATGCTATTAGACTGGATTTCTTAGGCTTAAAACCTGCGATTTTTGTCGATTTGTTGGCAGTTGCTGACATTTTTAAGCAAGTAGAATCTTTATTTTCCGATTACAACCTCGTAGCATAAGGGATTGGAGAAAACAACGGTTTTTTAAGCCTACGAAATCCACTCTCAAAGCACTGGCTTGACTAGAAGTGCCGTTGTTTAACCCACCATTTCAATCTAGTGCCCCTTGCAGGTATCCCTCTTATAGCCAATATGACGTCACATGACGCTGCTCTATTGCAAGTCAATCCTATTACAAGACCAACTGATTTTCTTCAACCATAGAACAGACAGAAACGTTTTGCCCCTCCGTGTGTACGAAGGTGTATGACTCTAGAATCTTTGAGAACGCACTTTATTTTTAGAAGAATATTTCTTTCACTCCCCTTCGTAGTTCCGGTGTTCATTTCATCGTGGAATGTGTGCTTCCTTTCGTGCCACCCTTTGCTGCTTCAAATTGAAGGCGTGGAATTTCCGGCATGCGTCAATTCTTGGCGACACCAACTTGAGATATTGGGCGCTCCTGGTGGCCACATACACAAATAAAAGCTGATAGACCGACAGTGAAATGTTGAGGTGGCTAAGTTTGGGTGGAAACTGCATCCAATCAATAATTGCTTTTTAAAACTACAGGCCCAGCACTTGATAGCATTTTCTTAAGATCATAGTTTTTTTTTTTTTTATTTGTTTGTTTATTTTGTGCGTCCGCAGTGGGAATCTCGATAATCCTTATTCTATTGAAGTCAATAGAGCAGACCGCCATATTGGCACCAGATTGGCACCAGTATGGGTTTTGGAGGGCATAACTACAAGGTGCACTACATAAAAATGGAGGGGAAAAACAACGGAAGAGCGGATTTCTTAGGCTTAAAATAACGTTGTTTTCTCCAACAACAAAAATCGCGCGTTTTAGGTCTAAGAAATCACTCTTCACAGCATCGGCTTCAGTATGACGCCCTTCTGTTTCTCTCTACGGTGCCCCTTGCAGCTAACGCATTAAGGCTCCAGCATAGAGTTATATACAATAATACTACGTCGTGTCACTGCTCTATAAGCTTGGGCAACTGGACGGTGGGCGTCTGCTAACGGTTGTGTTTAATTAAAGGGTTCAAAGTGAGCGTTAATCACTCCTGGTCAACTGCCCGACGAAGCCCTAAGGCCTATGTCCCTAAGCCCTTTGTTTAATTTGTAAGGAAGGGTCTTCAACACTAATTGGCAGATTTAGTGACGTCACATAATTTTCATGCAAACGAGAAATCACAACAATGTTTTATGAAACCGGCCTTATATGGGGGGGGGGGGGGGCTGCCCTAGTAACAATCTATATTACTAAGATCGTAATATTTGTTTGTTTGTTTGTGGGCGTGTACGCAGTGGAAATCTCTATAATCTTAATTATTTCGTTTGTTTGGTCTTTCATTAGAATTCTCTGAATAAGTAATGACTAGGACATCCCCCCCCCCTTCCTTATATGGGCAGTTTTATAGAGCATTCTTGTTATTTCCCGTTTGCATGAAAGTACTGTGATTTCCCGTTAGCCCAAGCTTTCATTAGATTAGTTAGATTAAGGACAGTACGGGCCTATACTATTTTAGATTCTGGTTGGCCATTCGCCCTGATTTTCGGAAAATGGATTGATCATGCCTGGTAAAATTTCTCTTCGAGCAGACGAACCAATATGGCTACCGATCGCTCGCTTCGTCGCTTTCCAAACGAGAAAAGCCTTTGAATTTACACGCTAAGAAGATTGTTTAGAATGTCTTCAAATACATCAAGACTTTGTACTCAACACGGATGCTGAAACAATAAATCCAAGAGGCCTGCTTTGCCACTGGACTTTCTCAGAGAACGGTAAGACGTATCTTATCAGTAGCAAAAACCATACCTACAGCCAAAGTTAGGGTTAGGCCTAACGCCGCAGACATTATGTACGCCAGCCGCTCAATGCGTGTACAAGGTTCCAGTCACCGCCAACGTTAGTACATACGCGTGACAGGCGATTAAAAACGATCATAAAATACAGCTTTTCGAGTGGCCAACCAGAACCTAAAATATAGATCCCATTTGCATGAAAATATTGTGACTGAAAAAAAAGATCATGACGTCATCAGTACTGTACATCTTTGTCGAAAACACGATTCGAATCATTACTTATACAGGCAATTCTAATGAAAAAAAAAACAAACAAACACGAGGTTTAAGATTATCGATATTCCCACTACGGACTTCAATATAATAAAGATTATCGGAATTCCCTCTGTGCAGTGGAAAGGAATAATTGGAAGATGCAGTAACGTCACAGTATTTTAATGTAAACGGGAAATCGCAACAACACTTTGTAAACACCGGCGATATACCAGGGGGCTGCCCTAGTAACTACAGTTTCTGGAAGCCAGTGAAATTATCATAGGTAATATCCCAAGAGCTAAGGAAATTATCGATAATTTTTTCAACTCGAGTGTTTTGGCCCCTATAAACTCACGAGTGGTATTTAGGCATACATCAATTTCACGAATGCGAAGCACGAGGGGAATTATCTGCCAATAAATAGCACGAGTAAGTTTAATTGGCCAAAACACGAGTGGTGAAAAAAATTTGATAATTTCCAATAGCTCGCGGGGTATTTAGTTAGAGAATTTCTCGTCATTTTGCATTATTCAGCACTCTAAATTACGTATGCAAAATTTAAAAAAAAATTATAAAAGTCGCTGCTGCCCTCCAAACATTGGCGCGCCTATTTGCACCACGGCCGCCAGGAATGAAATTGAGATTTGCCGCCGCTGAAGTATTTTTCATTGGCGCACACCTCCAAAGATTTTCACAGCAAAAATAACGTCAAAGTTTATTCTCATGACGTCATCGTGTCGTAAAATTATTGCAGCGACTAAAATAGGCCTAAAGGAAGCGCAATTTAATTCTTTCATTTGGTCCTACTCCCATCTTTGTAGATGCCTTGGTTCAAGAGGAGTAGAGGTAAAAACGCTCACGCACGCTCATTGTACGTTTTCGTGATGTAGATACTTTTAATAAATATTTATATGCTTTTTAACTCCTAAGGACATATCTGGGCAGAGACCCTGCATTTATATAAAACCTGCTATTTTTATTTACATAAATCCGTCTTCGACGAAAAACAAAATTTATGTTAAGACGAAATTATGTATGTACGTACCTTTGGAGGTTTGAACCACCATTTTGCCAACCACATCTTTGTTGTGTGTTTCACCTCCCAGTTGGTTGTTGGCAGCTCACCGTATTTTTTGTTGCTTTTATCTGCCAGTTTGCAGCCGTTTGTCTAAGCCTATCTAGCCTACAATTTAAGGAGCAATTTAAAAGCAATTACCGGCTGACGAGGGAGGATTACGTTAACTGCAACTTGCTATCAACTTCTGGTAAACGAAGCTCGGGCTACTTTATTGCTGGATGTTTATCTTGATTAAGAAGTCGCCTTCATTTGTGGCCGGGAGGGTCAGGGAAAAGATAGGGAATTATGGAAACTCGCCGTCGGGTCAGTACAGGGATAAAAATGTTAATTTAATTAAACACAGAATAGGAGTAAAATGAGTCGAATAACTTAGTTACTAGCAGTCCTATTCTTTGAGGCTCTTAAAAGATAAAAAAAAGTTCGGATGTTCCAAAGGAATTCGTTAATTTTGATGTGTTTTTTACGCGGGCAATTTTTTCATTCCTGTATTTATAGTGTCTGCAGCCAGTCTTGAGTTCGCCCCAGAATGAACACAAATAATCGGTTGTACGTTTTTGGTAGCAGAGTGCCTTGTTGATATCCAAAATAGTTACAAAAACAATGGCGGCCGTCGATCAAAGCCGCCCCTTCCAAGAAGACGTAGCCGATAACAAAATAGGTGCAGGACTCCAGATACGCCGCGCACACAATTAATTACTTAAAATTCCGGGGACGTGCACAGGCCCCCGAGACGGCAGGGGCAAACTTTTTTCTGGGGAATATTATTGTTTGGGGTGTTTCAACCTCTTCCCCCCCCCCTTTTTGTGGGACTTTAACCATTTCTTCCCTTCTTTGCACTACTTTCTTAGCCGTTATACTCTTTTTTTTGCATTTTTAGGCTCTTTTACACCAGCTATCCACCGAAAAAGGGCACTTTTATCAGACAAAAAGGGGCACTTTACCACAAGGGTTGCGGCCCCCCCCCCCCCTGCCCACTCTGTGTGCACGTCCCCGTGAAATTCTGTAGAGTGTAACAGTTTAAGAGATGTTTCTCAGCCACCAACTCGTCACTGAAAACTGCAAACAAGAAGCACTTGAGTGTGATAATTTTAAAACAGCCTTTTTAGTGCACAAATAAAACAGAACGATATTTAGGAATTTATACTATTCCGTTCCGTCATCAGATTTCAGATTAACCCTTTCGTTACTGGTGTCCTCGAACAAGGACACCTTTATTTATCACCTTTATTATTTTTTTTTAAGATTGACGATTGGTTTTGGCCAAGCTTTAAACTACGATGCATTTTTTATTATTTTTTAAAGAAACATTGACAATGATACCCGGCTTCATCCCCCCCCTCCCCCTACCCCGCACTTGTCCCTCACGTTTGGCGATGCCACCGGGGACCATTGCGTCCCTGGTAGGTCTAACCTTGGTGGTAAGGCATTCGCGACCCTAACCCAGTACCATCTACCCTTCCTTTGTAGCCGAGCCATTGTCGTCGTTTTAAACTCTTAAAATCCCAAAAATTGGTAATTTTTAACATTTTTTTGTTTTAATTTAGGATGGCCGTTAGTGACCGCCAGGTCCTTGCCATTCCGGTTGCGTTTGCAACAAACTTATTATATTATTATATTATAAGGACTTAAAGTATTCGGTCCAAAAACTAAGTCCCCACGCGCGCCACAAGCTTTTGAGGGGGCTCCGGGGACCCCGAGCAGAGCGAGCTGCAACAGCCTAGCGGTAAACGTCGTCGTCTCCAAACCAAAGAGAATGCTGGCTCGAACCCCACGGCCGACCCATTAAAAAAAATCACCAGAAATAACTGAATAGCAAAAGGGTAGAATACAGCAAAAACTGCCGTGTCACCCACCATCAAAGGTTGCTTAAAAGACAAATATAAAATTTAGTACCCAAGACAAGTAGTTAAAAGACAAATTTTTAAATTAAGCCTTTACTGCACTTTAAAAAAATTTGAAAATTACCTTTTTCAATTTAAACTTTACAATGGAACTAAAATGATGAAAATGAAAAAAATTACTCAGGTTTGAGGGACGCACTACACACTTGTCATCCTGGATTCCTTACTTGAATTTCTCGTCGCCATTTTGAATTCCAATTGAATTGAACTCCTCCCGAACAAAATTCCTGGGTTTCTCTGTGCCCAAGAAACATGTTTTAGGCTTTCTCTGGCCTAATATATATATATATTTTTTATTTTTATTTTATTTAGTTACTTTCTATTTTTATTTTTTCCTTGTTGGATTTGTCCTGATTTGTGTCACTGTGCTGAAAATTCTCTACGCAGCGGTTTTGAATTTTAGTTTTGTTTTCATTTTAGATTGTACAAAAATGCAGTTATTGTTTTACACAAATTGAAATAGCCTAAATACCGTTTAATTCTATTTTACTAGCCTGCACTAATGATTTCATCGATGTGCTTTAGTTTTAATGTTTTTTTGTGTGTTTCTGCCCTCGCTACAGCGAATAGCCGACAGATACGAGCAAAAGCTGTTTTTTTTCTTTCCCCAGCTGGGAGGAAGGCACGTCGGCCAGCCGTCACAATTCCCGTTTTGCCGCCTCGTATATAACAACCTCAACTTAATTTCGCGGTCACTTTCGCGCTCGAGTGCGTTTCATAGTCTGAGGCACTCTACCCTGACTTCGCTAACAAAAAAAAGGGAACAACCAGTTAAATTAATGTTAAATTCGCCTGCAAGTTTTAAGAGGAAGGGCGTTTCTTTAATACAAAAAGTTTGTTGCTCTTAATTTCTTGTTAGTGAAACCAGTGAATCAGAATTCCATCTACAGATTCTCAATGTTGAAATGCTATCGAAATGTGTGTGACTGTATACCGTCTGTTTATTTTTAGGCTTAAAGCTACAACATGGTCGACCGTGTTTTCGTGGCTTGGATGATATTGGAATACATGTTTTTGTTTTAGTCACGGCGCGTCAGATAATTAATTGAAGGTTTTTTTCATCATTTAGGAAGACATTCCGTGCCCAACAATGGAATGAAGGATGGCCACAATAGCGAAGAATCAGTTAAGGTAAGCGAGCGTTTTACGATATTTTTTTCTTCGATATTGAGCAGTTCTTTAAGCTCAACGAAATGCTCAGTAGCCGATTAAACAAAAAAACGACCGCTGCCCTCAATAGTGAGGTCACTCGTCTACTGTTTCCGAACGTACCTGCTGAATGCACCAATGAGCAAAATGGCGGCCAGTGACACGGAAAATGTGTCTTAAGAACGTATGAATGAAGACGTGTTAGAAAACAAAAACGAACACGTTTGATATTAAAGGTAAGGTTTAACTAATCCGAAGTCAAAACAGCAAAGGAGGAGAAATAAAGTTTCCTGTAAGGTTTCATATACCGCTGTATTCCTGTACTGTTTAGTTCACGTGAAACCTTAGTGCTGTATTCACATGTTTTTTTATTTTCAGTTTTTAATTTAGAACACGATAGGCTAGATTGGTGCATTCTAATTGGCTAAACGACATCGCTGAGAATATCGTAATAACCATAGTCTCATAGTATGCTTATACAGGCCTACTGATTAAGTATTTCAGGGTTCGTGCGACTCCTCGAAAACCTGGAAATGTCGTTGAAAATAAAAATGAAATACCAGTCCTGAAATCTTGAAAAGTGGTTTAGGATGTAGAAAAAAAGAGACGACTTGACTTGAAGAATGCTGAAAAATTTACCCCCAACAGTAGGCGAGTGTGTAGCCTATATTATACACTATATTATTCTAACAATAATTTTGAAAGATGGGCTATGGATTTAATTTTATTTACGTTACTAATGGTTGAATACAGCAGTAAGGTTTCACGTGGACTGAACAGTACAGGAACGCTGCGGTACATGAAACCTTACAAGAAAGTTTATTTGTGTTCTTTTGCTGTTAGACTTCGGATCAGTTAAACCTTACCTTAAACATCAAACGAGTTCGTTTTTGTTTTCTAATTCGTGGTACTTTGACGTGTCACCAAGTTGGTTTCCTGTACTCGTTGCAAACGCGCTGAATGAGCGAGCGAAGACGAACGATTAAAAATGGAGAGACAGTAGCTTGCACATAAAATAAACAATTTGCGACGTTTCGAAACAATCCCTGCTACCTTATCAAGCAATGAAAGATACGGACGGCTAAGAAACCAAATTCAAGTAAAACACTTTAAAATCCATAAAAACGAAAAAAGCACGAATAAAAATAACAATAATAAATAAAATAGACCTAATGCAGCTTAAAAACTGGCAGTAGGGAACCTGACCTCTCGCCCCCTAGTGCAGGTGAAGTCTGGTAGGCGAGAGGTCAGATTTCCTACTGGTAGTTTTTAAACTGCCTTAGGTCAATTCTATTTATTATTATTATTTTTATTCGTGCTTTTTAAACCTTTTTTATTGATTTTAAAGTGTTTTACTTGACTTTAGCTTCTCAGCCCTGTCTTTTATTGCTTGATAACGAAGCGGGCATTGCTTCGAAACGTCACAAATTGTTATTTTATGTGCCCTCTACTGGCTCGCCATTTTTAATTGTTAAGAACGTATATTCACCATCATTGTTGTTAAGGAAGTTGTTAAGTAGTTTAAGTTAACTACCACCATAAACACGTTTATAGTGTCCGCGGCCTATCTCGAGTTCTCCGCAGAACGAACACAGATAATCGATTGTACGTTTTTAGTAGCAGTGTGCCTTGTTGATATCCAAGATGGTTACAAAAACAATGGCGGCCGTCGGTTAAAGCCGCCCCCTCCAGGAATACGTGGCCGCTCATAAAATGCTCGCAGGACTCAAGATGCACCGCGCACACAATAGTTGTGTAGTTCAGTGATGTGTTATCTTCTTCTAGTTGAGCGGGAAAGATCTGTATCTGAAAAAAACATTTGCTAATCCCGTTTACGTAAACAATCTGCCAAAGAAAATAAAGGCACGCCATCTTTAGTCCATGGATTCAGCATAACTAGACGATGAATCTGCTGCTTCGGCTGTGACGTCACGCTAAGGGATCGGAGAATGAATAGGAACAACTTGTTTAGGAACAACTTTGATGATATGTGACAACAGTGCTGAGCACTTCGACCGGATCAATGGCTCACCGGGTTATGTCGAATGGCCAGATAACCTAGTGACCATAAGAAAATTAATCACAACGTTTACATGACCACTTCGAAGCGCTTCAGAGGGATGCGCATCGCGCTCGTGTCGCCTCCGTGGGTCTTCTAAACATCTGTTCGTGGCGCTTTCTCCATCTGGTGCTACAGAATCCATAGCGCTTCATGAAGTTGGATCGAGAGTCTGATGCGCTTGGTCTTAATTCATGTTAACACTCGCAATCGCATTGAGACATCGGTGAAACGCCTGGTAAAGATGGCGGACAGAGTTACGGTGCTCACGTAATTTGTGCGGGTGCCATTCCAATTTTAGGTAAATAAACTGAAAATAACCATACCTGGCTAGGGAAGACCACTAAGCCTTGCATATACGTTTGGTTACTTGGGTTTACACTGTCATAGTTTACTGCATGCAGGGGGTAGAGCAGCGTGGGACTTGTTCACTATTCGCCAAAGGGAACACAGGAAAGGAAGGATTTCCGATCTTACTGGCATGAATCACAGTGACAGATCCGGACTGGTGTGTTGTGGTGGGTTTCTCAAATTAGCAGAAAGGTGCCGAGCCAGCTGCATGTAGAACCATGGGGGCACCAGAACCTCCCAAATTGGAGCTTCCCCTACCCACCAGTGGATTCACTACAGATGAAATGCCTTCCTTAGCGGAATGTCCCAGGTGGCGGTCTTGTGTCTTGTAAACGAGTGCCGTTTTTTGATGCAGATTTCAAAGCTCATCGTTAAAATGTGCTTTGTCGCGGCCAAGTCAACATTGTGAATGAAGAATGTGGTCGTGACTGTTTTTAAAGAAGGAATTTTAGGCTTCTCTGCCAATAAATTCTGCAACAAACGAAAGAAGCCATCTGCTCTGCTCAAGTCTTCTGTTCTCGTCTAATGTAGCTCGGTACTGTTATCAGTTATAACAGCACTAGTGCTTTTTCGAAATTGATAGTTTTGTTATTTTAGCACGTCGAAACTGCTTTCAGATTTAATTTCCCGAGGCCGAAGGTCAAGGGAAATCTGTTGGAAAGGAGTTGAGTGTTTAAACCGCAAAATTTTACATTTCGTAAAAAAAAAGAAAAACGAGTGCTGTTTGGGGAGGGGAGGGCTATTTTAAATCTGAATGAAATCGTGCCTTATTTATCCACGCATTCTACTCCAAATTAAAGCGGAAAAGAAATTCAAACTAACTATTAAATTCAGGTAAGATTCAAATTAACAGTTAAACTTTAAATGTGGAAAGTAAAATTTGTAAAACGCATGTCTGAGTCGTTAGTCAGGAATGTTTGTCCGCACCAGCTGATGTGGCACAATGATGCTACATTTGATCGTTTTTATGCACCAAGAAATATAAATGAACATAGAAATGTCTGATTTTTTTTTATTTGAAATCGTATTTAAAAAAAAAATAGATATATTGAACAAACAAATGTAAAATTTAATTCTGTAAATTCTAGATATGTGATTTAATGTATCTAAACGTGGTCTAATTTTAATTTAGAATCGTTGATGCAACATTCCAACTACAATCAATACGACACTCTGGTATCAGGTATAACGTGTGAATTTCTATCCGCAGTTAGAACTGATGAAGTTACTAGGGCAATTGTGTCTATTGTGCCAACAATGAATGGCCAACCGAGAACGCCGTTGCGAGCAATTTATTCGCCATTCATTGTTGGAACAAAAAAGGTAATATCGTAAGTTTTCCGTTTGGATTCCGAGTTCTTTGTATGAGAGATCTCAATTTGGGGTCGTCCTTCCTATAAAAAAGCAACGCAAAAAAAATAGTAATATCCAGCGTGTTACCACGTGCCATTTCAATCACACATCCTCAGTATTGTTGTTACTGACGTTCTTCGTCATTGTTGGGACCGGTCATTATTTATCGCCCGGGGGGGGGGGGGGGGGGGGGGGGA
>JAHWFP010055898.1:11726-26153 GCA_023313725.1 Lithobius niger | reverse complement strand
GCAGCTCAAGACTCCATTTGGTCAAAGCCTGTCGAGTACTGGGACTGTGGACTTGGTTTGCGCATTGCACATTGTTTCACAGGATGCTTCCAATCATTGCAACTGACTACTATGTCACAATGTCACACCCCAGTGGCCTATGGAGAGGGATACGCGGGGGGGGGGGGGGGGATAAGATTTTTCTCGTGCTGCCCGAAATCCTAGCAGAAAATAAGAACTATTAACATGCAGGCTCTGGAACCCAGTAAAAGTTCCTTGGGCATTCATCGGGGGAGAATAGCTTCTGTTTACCACTTACCAGTACTGATCCAGGTTCACATATCGAATTAGGAAACAGGATTAACAGTTACTGGATGCAATAGATTGACACATTTGTCATTAATAACAATGTTGAACATTTTTCATGCGTGTTCCTTTAATTTAAACATCAACTTCGTATGGTGGTTTACTTATTGTTTTGGAAAAAAGTTGGTTGACCTAACTCTAAACTATAATTCCATTGCAAAGAACTAAAGCAATTCGGATTAACCTTTTATTAAAACTGTTTAGTCCAACAGCACAACCAACTTAGGACAGCCATCTTCCAGCCCGAAGGCCAGATGACCCACTGCAGCTCACCGCTAGTATTAGCGCCATATTAGCTCTCTGCTGCATGAATTCACCAGGAAGAGTGGGATTCGAGCCAGCATTCTCTTGGTGTGGAGACGATGATGCTAACCAATGGGCTGTACTTGCACGCCTTGCTCAGGTTCCCTTCGATTGCTGTGTTGAACTAAAGGGTGAATTAACCCTTAGTTGCATGAATTAATTTCCGGCTTTAGTCCCGTACTTGAGTCAATTTTGGGATTCGATCCGGCATTCGCTTCGTTCGGGGTGATGAAGCTACCCACTGGGTTGTGTGTCATCGCTTTGCTCGGGATACCCGCAGACCCATCATAAACCTCGCAGTGCGTTTGTTGGGACTTTGTTTCTGGTCGTTCAGTGGGTGGCAGCACCACAAAATACGGGTTAAAGGCTAAGAGCGATTTCGACCTGCTACGTTTTTCGAAATAAACACTATTTTGCATTGTGTCACAACACTACTACAATTACAATTACACAATTGGTTGGTGGTAGTGTGACTTAATGAAAGTGTACGGATAACTACAGTTTGAGCATTTTGTGTTTTTGTCAGGCCGATATTGGAATATGCATCCCTGGTCTGGCCCCCACACCTCGTGGGGGACATTGACAATGTCGAATCTGTGCAGCGTGCATTCACAAAGTGACTGCGAGGTCTTGCAAACTTAATCAGAACGACTGCATGCCCTAGGGGCTGATTCGCTCGCCGGAGCTACGACGACTAAAATTTGACCTTACGGTCGTGCACGCCCTCCTACATCTCCAATGTGACATAAATTATGGTCACGTCTTTGAAATAAGAATTGACAGTGTAACTAGGGGACACCCCCTCACATTGATGCAACCTAAGGCCACGTTGAAATGTAGGAAGTTCTTTTTCTTATTGGTGAGAGTGTAGAATGGTTTACCATCGGATGTTGGTTTTTGCATTAAATGCCGGTGCTTTGAGGCTTGGCCTGGTGCCACAGAGGGACTATAATATGACCACTTGACCAGGCATGTTAAGCACATTTGATTGCCTCTATTACATGATTGATTTTATTTACATTTTTTTTATTACTCTTATTACTTTGTTATTTTTTGTTTGTTTTACTTTTGGTGGGGTGTCAGCGATTTTCAATCCTTCCCCATCCAGTCACATGTATGCGTGTGACGTAGTTATAAATTACAAATAAAAAAAAATAAAAAACACCATTTTCGCATTGACGGAACGTGGGGAGATTGGCGGAGGGGTACACACAATCGCGTGAGCACACCGCCAGCGTTCTAAATTTGGATTACCATATAGGCCAAGTAAAAAAAAAAAGCCGCGTGAGTCTATCTACACCGTGTGTTGCTCGAGACAAATTTGATAGACTACGTATCTCGTCACAGGGCATTCCCGGTTTTTTTCGTTAGAGCGGTGCAGCGATCAAAGTTACCTTTGACAGAGCGGTACATGTCTTGTTGTCTCCGCTGTCCTTCAACTTAACTTTAAAATAAATATAACCTTGAAAAGGACATGCGAGTTTTAGGCCGCAGGTAAACATCAAGGCAATAATAAAGAAGAAATGTAGAACATAATTATAGGCCCCAAAGCTGAGCCCCTCCTATCTTCGCTTAGGGCACACATTCGCCATTCATATCAAATATCACGATCGTAATTTTAAGTCCTGATCACACTCCATTCCCCGTCTTCTCGGAATCTCAGCACGATTTTATTGACGTGTGAGCTTACGTTGATCTGTTTCTATTCACCGATTGGGTTTTGACTACGTGTTGACGTGTTTGGTAAGATATCGTTTATTTGATTTTGAACTTTGTTATTGTGTGTGATGGCTTATAGTAGCTGAAAAAGGCAGGCAACAAACCCGCTCAACTATATGAAGCTGGAACATTGCTTAGGCCTACATTCGTTCGAATTGTTCGTGTAAGCATTTTTATTTACTTAGCTGTACTAAGCACAGGTGGTTGTGTGCGCGTTTGGGCTAAGCCATCTGTGTTAACAAACTCCGTAACCGTCTACTGTGCTTAAAGTGGTACCGTATTAGTCAGGCGCGAAGTGTTGAAGTAAAAAAATATATATAAATACCTTGTTATTCAAGAATCCCCACGTCTCTCAGACTCCACGGTGCGAGTTTTTTTTTCTTATTGCAATGCGGTGCAATAATGTTTTGCATTGTTAAAACATGTTAATAATCGGTTAGTAGCGCGTAACTTGTGTTTTTGTGAAATGTAGTGTTGTTAAGCATTTCAGGCATGTTAAGCATTTAAGCATTTGTAAGCGTTTTACACATTTTAAGCCGTGTTAGGCATTTTAAGCATCAGTATGTTAAGCATTTTTAAGCGTTAAGAATTTTTAGGCATTTTAAGCATTTGAGCATTTTTAAGCAATTTAGGCAAGTGTTATTATGTCTTACTTGTAATTGTTAGCGGAACATACGCGGATTCACCCCTGTTCTTTCCCTCCTGTGTCTCTTTTATCCACGGGAAAAAAGTGTTATTATTATTATTATTATTATTATTATTATTATTATTATTATTTTTATTATTGGGATTATTATTTTGATTGGGATAATGAATTATACACTATCCTTTTAATATACAGACAACCTTCAACCAATGTAACTGAGTTTATTACAGAACTAGGGAGTAAACTAAAGGCTTATGATAAATTGGATAATTTACTTATAATGGGCGATATCAATATTTATATTTTCGAAAATGATAATGAAACCATTATTGACCCAGAAGTAGGATATGGAGCTGAAAAGTATAATAATTTTTGAGCCAGTCATGGCTTTGAATCCAGAATAAATACACCGACACGAGAGGAAATATGAAACAACAGACTCACTATCTCTTGTATAAACCATGCGTATATAAGAACATTTAAAGACAATGTAGGAATCACCATTAAAAACAAAATTGTTGATCATTATATCACAGGATTTCAAACTAACACCCATAAATAAACAAATAAAAAAAAGGAGGAAAATCATGATTTCTTTTATAATGATAAACACATTATATTAGAACTTGATTAGGTGGATTGGGAGTTCATAAAACAGTTTAAATGTCCCAACGTAATGTATGACGCGATTGAACTTAAAATTTTAAATATTTATCAAAAAAATCGAATTATGTGTAAGAATAATAAAAAAAACTGACACCAAGGAAAAATTGCATTACCTGTAAAACGGTTAGTTTAATCAACGAAAAAAAATAAGCTATGGCAGTTAGTAAAAAAAGCATAATAAACGACAAACAGTTTTTTTTAAAGATATTATCGAACAGAATAAAGATTAAAAAAATAATGTAGAAGCAAATAAATGAATTAACTGGCTTACATGAAATAAATATTGATGAATTTATCACAAAGAACTCAAACTGATGTTTGAAAGGCACTTGTGGTGAATTTAATCGATGTTTTGTTAACCAAGCCGATAATCTTAAGTGAACATATAAACGAGATGATACAACAGAATTTGTTGAATGTAACAGAAATATTAATACAATGTACATTAAAGATGACGTTAAAAATATTGTTAGATCTGTTAAAGTTAAAAAATCCGTTGGAGAAGACGGAATTCATACAAAACACATTCTTAATTTCCTTGTGCCTCTAATCAACTGTATCATTAAATCGGAAATCTGACCGGACAAATTAAAAATTCAACTATCAAGACCTATTTTTAAAAAAGGTGCTACAAATGAAGTTAATAACTATAGACCAATTGCACTGTTACCTGCAATTAATAAAATCCATAGAGAAGTTTTTGTTGAGAAAATTCAAAGTACTTTCTGAAAACCAGCTTGGATTTCAAAAAAATAAAGGTACTACAGAATCACTAAAACATTTAAATGATAAAATTACTTCAGCCGAAGCAATTAATGCTTGTATGGCTGAACCGGCTCAATTTTGAGCATTACCAGATTTTTAGAGAAGAAGATATATCTGGTAAAGTGAGGTGCCAGCCCGGGGATTCGATCCGGGAAACCTCCGATCATCGTCGGGGCCGAAAGATTGTCCAGAATTAGCCAGAATACATCCCATAGCCACTGAAGGAGCATGGTAGCCTCTCACGCTACCCTGGCCGGCAGTCCTGACGGGGACTTTACCAAGATCCCCTTTTGAAGGGTTCGACCAGATCCGCAAACCTCCATCAACCAGGCTCAGCCACGATGACCAGCATTAAATGATGGTAACCACTTAGTTGTAATCCTAAATGACCTGCAAAAAGCATTTGACACAATAAATCGAAATTTATTACTGAAAAAAAATGAAATCGTGTGGAATTAGAGGTAAAATATTAAGTATCCTTGTAAGTTATCTTCAAGACAGACCCAGTCGTGGTAAAGTAAATAATCATAAAAGTAATACCTTAACATGCAAAGGTGGCATTCCAGATGGATCCGTCCTAGGACCACTATTTTTTCTGATATATGTAAATGACATTGACTGTAATATTGAAAAAGAAAACATGTACACACCTTTGCAGATGATGTGTTTTTATTATCTATTCATGTTGACTATAAAATTATGATGGATAATTTACAGACACAATTTGACATAATTTCAAATTGGAATACCAAAAACGCTGTTTATATTTCTGAAGAAAAAACTGTATTCATGCACATCGAATCTTCACATAAGGCAATACAGCTTAAGAATGAGATTATCCTTAAGACGCATGAAGGTGAGTTTTCAATTTTATGGAAGTAAATTCAGCAAAATATTTAGGTTTAACCATTGATTAAAACTTTAAATTCGAGAAGCACATTGATGTACTTATTAAGAAAATTAGAAGTATATTACCGAAATTATATCAGTTAAGTCCAATACTAAATAATAAAAATAAAACAGTTTTTTATTATGCATGGATTGAATCACATTTAAGGTACCGTATCGAAATTTATGGATTTGTACCAGATTACATAATTAAACGACTGCAAAGTATCCAAACCAAGGTTATTTGAATTCTATTAATTTGTAATAAATTCAGTTCAACTTAAGGAATTTTTTCAAGTTTATGGTATCCTAGATATTTTAAAATTAGGACACTATGTTATTGTATTAAAGAACTACTTTTATATGTTTAATTCCCTTTGTAAAACTGTAATATTTAAACAACGAACAACATTACAATTAAAACTGCCACTAGTTAGGAACACTTACGGAAAACGAAACAGTAATTACAGTTTGCCATTTATATTTAACTCTCTAACCAAAAATTTATTTTTTATTGATAAATATTCTACTTTAAAAAAAAACAATTAAAAGATTGGATGATCATGCAATAACATTGAATTTCCGTTTGCTATTTGTAGTCTGATACTTAATCTTGTGTTTTTCATAATTTGTTTTCATTAAGTTCGTTTTTCCCCTTATATTGCTAATTATACAATATACTTGTATTGTGATAAGCTTTTTCCTTTTCTTTAACCGCACCATGTATTCTTAATGTGTTTGCATCACATGTGTAATGTGGTTCATATGGTGCTTCTTTGATAAAACAAAAAAAAATTATTGTCATTATTGTTATTATTATTATATATGAAAATAAACCAAATATACAAAAAATGAAAATAAAAAATTGTACATGGATAACAAAACATTTTAGAAGTTGTAAAAATTTGAATTATAAAAATCAAACTTATCCATGTAGTGAAAAATGCTTTAAATTGGAAAAAAAATTAACAATTAGGAATTTAGGAATTTAGGAATTAGGAATTAGGAATTGAAATTGACAAAACCTGGACGTTTAAAATGCATATTAAAGAAACGGTAAATAAATTAAGAAAGTTATGTTCAAAACTCTATAGATTAAAAGAAATATTAGATAAGAAACAGAAAAAAAATAATTTTTGATGCATGGGTCGTAAGTGTGATCAGATATGGCATTGAGATTTATGGACAGACTTCAGATTATCTACTTGAAAGACTATAAAAAGTTCAAAATAAATTAAGATGTTGTTCGGGGATAAATACAAAAAAATAAAAACGGAAATACTCTTTAAAGAAAACAGAATTATGAAAATAAGGCAAATAAAATATTTAGTTATTTTAACAAAGTATTACTTTGACAATAAATTTAAGGTAAAAATAAGTAAATCGGGTGAATCAAGAGCTGTAAAGAATAGTTATAAATTACCTGCATGGAAAAATAATTATGGGAAGAGAAGACGAGTGTATTTTATACCAAATTTATTCAATAAAATTCCAAAAGATTTATTAAATTGCATAAATAAAGAGCTGTTTAAGAAGAGTGTAATTGAGCTCATCTTTCTTAAT
Source organism: Lithobius niger (assembly GCA_023313725.1). Taxonomy (NCBI): domain Eukaryota; kingdom Metazoa; phylum Arthropoda; class Chilopoda; order Lithobiomorpha; family Lithobiidae; genus Lithobius; species Lithobius niger. Next base: position 19,258 of record JAHWFP010055898.1, on the reverse strand, counting down.
GAAAAATAAAAAATATAAATTTAAGATTATAAAACTAAACGGGGAAAAAATATTGACTTATAACGCCATGAAAAGAAATTGTATAAATTGTTTATTGTATAAATTGTTTATTGTTTATTTGCTGTATAAATTGTTTATTGAAATATTGAATTATGATAATGTAAAAAAAAATGTATTTATGTTAATAATTTACAATCTACACATGAGTAGTTGTTGTATGGTGACGTGATTAATGTTTCTATTATTCAAAATTACTGTTATTAAACTCACACAAACTGTATTAATAAACAAAAACGGAACGTTAAATGTTTAGAGTAAGGATCTAAAAGTCAAAACCTAGAAGGAACACGGACAAGCTTTGACAGTCAGGGTCTAGGTGTAAAATTTGTCAGTAATAGGCTGGAAAGCATTAGACCCTTACTACCCGGTGGTTAGATTAGTTCTAGTCTCTTCGGACTGAACGTGTGTATGAAGGGTTGTAGCAGGTTTTCTTTGTTCTTAGAATATTGTTTGGAACTTTAATAACACAATTTTCTTGTGAAGTTTGGTATTTTGTCTTTTGATGCTTTAGAATTTTTATTATATTTCGTAGATTTATGGTAGAGAATTACCATAACGCTGTCTGCTACGAATATGCTGGCATGTTACTAAATTGAAAAATAATTTTCAACGTAAAGCAAAGCAGGAAACGTATAACCATACTACCACTTGATCATCACATGAGTCACTGTAGGATGATTTCCAGTTTTTCGTGAAAATGTATTTATTGCTGACCACTGGGTAGTAAGGGTCTAATGCTTTCCAGCCTATTACTGACAAATTTTACACCTAGACCCTGACTGTCAAAGCTTGTCCGTGTTCCTTCTAGGTTTTGACTTTTAGATCCTTACTCTAAACATTTAACGTTCCGTTTTTGTTTATTAATTCGTGTTACTTTTAGAATTGCAGCTAAACTGTAAAACAGTGCAGTTGACGGTCAAAGCCGATAGTTTAACACAAGAGACCCTAGGCTCACCCTTAACTAATCTGGCTATCGCCAATGGTAACAATAGAAACAAATCCTTTTATCTTCAGTCTATGTCTCGCAGCTGGCGTTTGCTAATTGGTATTGTTGCATAATAACAATGTTTAAAACAATATAAAACAATAAATCTGGTCGTTTAGAGCTCCATAACCCCTGAACCACTTGACCAATTAGAAAAGGCCTTATGAAAAGGGCACATCTACAAAGCAATACCTATAAAATGAGCTAAGAACCAGCTTCATAGGACAAATCGTTTGACCTGTAGAGAGGACAGACGAAAGTATCCCCAGAACAACAACAACAAGAAGAAGCTGAACAAGAAGTTGTCTATTTGGCCCCTGTCTGCATCTCGGGTTTGGCTGGACCGAATTTCACAATTTTTGGACTGCAGACAGGCCTTTACTAGTCAAAGCTAGATTCCAAATTTGGTTTAAATATGTTTACTTTTGATGGAGTTATAAGTTCTCAAAGTTGAGAGTTTAACACAGAGGTCCTAGGTCGACCCTTACTAACACTGGCTATCGCCAGTGTTAATTATTACAGTTTCGAGGGTTGCATTTTTGTAACTGTTGAAAAATAAAATTATTATTATTATTATTATATAATATATAAGTTTGTTACAAATGCAACCGGAATGGCAAAGACCTGGCGGTCACTAACTGCCATCCGATGTTAAAACTAAAAATTATAAATTACAAAAGTTTAAGAGTTTAAAGATTCAAAACGAAGATGATGGCTTCGGCTGCAGAGGAAGGGTATAAGGTATTGAGTTGGAGTCACGAATGCCTTACCACCAAGGTTAGACCTACCAGGGACACAATGGTCCCCCGATCGCATTGCCAAACGTCAAGGACAAGTGTGGGGGGGGGGGGGGGCCGGTATCATTGTCAATGTTTCTTCAATATAGTAAAATTAAAAATATGTATATATATAAAATGCAGCGTAGTCTAAAGCTTGGCCAAAACCAATAATTATCAATCTAATAAAGGTAATAAAATATTAAAATAATAATAATAGTAATAATAACAGGCAAAGTGAACACAGGAAGGGATCTGAGGCCACTGCTATAAACTAACTATAGACTAGATTAGATTGCGGGATTAGTCTTTGCAACAGTTAGTTTATAGCAGTGGCCTCTGGTATAGTTATTTCCACGAACATTAAACAAGTGAGAAGGGTTCATGTCGGTAAACCCATGCAAAATTATTATTAATTGAATTCTGACGTTGACAGTTACTTGGCCGAGTGAGGTGTGCTACAATACGTGTGTTTTTTGTTGTGTTGCAAAATTTAATTCCGAATATTTTGGATAACTACTTCAGCGATATATGATTTCGGCCCAGTGCTCTGCGAACAAATCCATCCCCTTTCTTTACGTCGAGTGCTTCTGGCTACCTTTCCGCCATAAGAGAAATTTCGTTGTAAATGATAAATGAATGACCCGTTGTTTCAAAACGTATGAAATTTGCAGTACAGCGTTTTTTTTTCTCTTTTTTTTTTATTATTATTTGTAATATTCTTTTCTGGGTTCTTCACACTAAATAACTTTCTTCTCTTTTTTTCTACTATTTGTAATTATTTGTTGGTTCTTCACACTGAAAGAACTTTTTCTCTTTTTTTTTCACTAATTGTAATTACTTTTTGTGTTCTTCCACTAAAAGAACTATTTTTTTTTTTTTTACTATTTATAATTATTTATGGGTTCTTCACTCTGAAAACTTTCTTTTATTTTTTTTTTTTACTATTTTAATTATTTATGGGTTCATAACACTAAAAGAACTTTTTTCTCTTTTTTTTTTACCATTTGTAATTATTTCCTGGGTTCTTCATACTAAAAAAAAAAACTTTATGTTATTCATATAGTGCTCGGCGTCACTAGCCTTATAGATTGGGCTCCCTTACCACCACTCCTTCATCACTGCTACTAAAATTCAGTTAAGAGGGGCATATATCCCTGTTGGCTTTCCTGCATTACTCAGTTTTGCGACATTAGTTCAAACGTATGTAAATGTTGTCAACACATTCATTTTCTTGTTTTTTCTTGTGTTCGAGGTGATTTGGCGGCAGTAACTCTAACCTGTGTAAATGTTGCCAACTGCAATCTCATCGGGTCGCACGATCCTTTTAACAATCATGCTAAAACCCGAATTTTTCCAAAAATATTTGAGGTAGAATTTCATCTTCGAATTCGTTTCTTTCGTGCATCTGAGCTCCCTTGTCATAAAATTTCAACCAAATCGGAACAAAATTGCGAACGTAATTGTTTCCCAAATAGGCCTAATACACAGACAAACGCGCAGACAAAACAGACAAACACGCAATCCAAATTCAGTCGAGCATTCGACCTTGCGCGCTTCGCTTGCCCGGCCAGTAATCTCATTTTCGTTCTTTGCCAAAACGTGTGGTAAAATTTAATAAATCGACCGTGGAACCGTCGTTCCCAATTTGCATTTTAATAACGGTTTTTTTTTTTTTAAGTTGTATTGTTTAGATTTATTACGTGCGAACGTTACTACGAGCGATAGCTTGGCGACGCGATAAACATTGGCAAATATGAAATCTCGGCACCGTTACATCACTGCTGCTGTCTTTTCAAGCTCTCAGTTTTGTGTTAAAACTGTTAAATTAATGTAAGTGATGGTTTCCAATTCGATGAAATTGCGGAAAACCCTCGTCACCAATTAGACTGACGTAATCGAAGCCGCAGAGGGACAAGAGGGTGTGAAAAGGTAAACTTGGCTAGCGCATTAAGTCACAAGTCGGCTCCAGAGGTCAACACCGCCTTGCTGAAAAAGTAAGTTTAGCTGGAGTTGTTGTTTAAATTGTACCCATTGTACCCTTTTTAATTCGACGTGTCACATGTCGAATTAATGTGGTTGTGCCCAAAAAACGGGTGAAGGGTAATCTGTTCAGCGACATCTCCTCAAAAACCAGACACAATTGTTCAATTCTGATCCGACCAAATTCCAGTCTGTGGGTGGGTCAATTGCAGTGTGCAAGTACAAAAGGTATTATGCTCTACATAATATACTTAAGACGTTTGAAGTATGATAACCTCTAACGAGTTCCTTCAGCGAAAAACCGTCGTCTGATAGCATACGATCTGTGGATGACGTCAGCCCAACGTCATCGTAAAGATGTGCGCTCATACGAAAAATTGCGGCGTGTAACTGCGCATTTCGGCAAGTCAGCTCTTCAAATTGCAGTCGGTTGGAGACTACGCGTAGCCATCGAGTTGGCTACTCTCTTATCGCGAAGAACAATACAAAGTGAGTCGTCACTTACCTTTGTTGGTAATCTGGATGGTACACCGAATTTTTATGCTGGAATCTGGACGGTACAATGAATGAAAGACTTTGCTGTTAATTATTGCGCTATCCTCGCTGCTTTTCGGGTGCGATATATTACAATATTTTATTACGCTTATTTGTGGTGTTGTTTCTTATTGAACGAGTGAGCAAAGCAAATGATGTTCTATTTTTACAGTGGCGGACTGGCCAGGGAGGGAGCGGGATATTGCTCCTGGCCTCTTATTTCGTACGATTTTTTTTAAATATCCGTAACAGGAAGACTCACGCAATTTTTATTGGTTCGATATTAGTTTTACCAACAGATTTAAAATTACAAATAATAATAATAATAATAAATCATTCTAAAACGCTAGTAAAATAAGTATTTCGCATTGAGTAGGCCTACATGTTCATTTGATACTGATTCTCGATCTCAATGAAAATCTTTCTCGAAAACAGAGTTCGAGTCAGAAGAAAACATTCCTTCCCCCTCCTTACTTGGGGCGGTGCTACATATTTGTGAGGGGTAAAAGGGTGGGCCCACCAATGGTTCGAGCATCACGACCGAGGTTTTTTTTTTGTTTCGCCAGTCCTAATTGACATATTTCACAGCATGGGGGCTCTGGACCCTTGGGTAAAAATTTCCTCGTGACTTTTGACCTCGTCAGTCCTACTGTCTCCATGTCTGTGTGTTGATCACTACCGCAATTACAGCCAAAAGCATGAACCGATTCAAATACAATTTGGTGCATGTATTCCTTGAAATATGGCTGAATGAATTTAGTTATTATTATATAGGCGTAATATCAAAACAATGGCGTAATAGTTAATTTTATATGAGCAGTCCAGATTCTTGCTCTACGCTGCCATATGGTAAGTGAAGGCAGGTTAATTTGGATCGCTTCCACTTACTACAAACCGTACATTTCTAATTATATAGTAACAAACACTCCAAAGATTGTTATAAATAACCTTTATACATAAAAAAATATAGGCAGTAAAGGTTAAAAAAAACTGACCACATGAAATTCCAGGCATAACACTGGAATTTCATGTGGCCAGTTTCATGTGGCTAGAGCCGTGTATATATATATGATTGAAGTCCTCTCTCCAGCAAAACTAAAACTAATAATTTCTCCGTTCCTATTCAATATATTTCGACCAAACTTGGCCAGATAGTAGACATATATGTAAGGTAGATTTATGCCAACTTTTATCAAATTCCGTGCAAGAATAAACGTAGGGAGTCACACGTAAATTTGAAAAATGTTTTCTCCTTTTTTGTTCTTGTTCTTGTGCGACACGGTTTCAGACATTCTGAAACATGTTCTAAGCCAGAAATTTCCTTGGGCTTCATGCACACACAGACCACTTTTTCAACTGGTCGAGCCATTCTGGATTTACATTGTTTTACGTTGTTATTACCACTGTTATAATTAGGGAACAATGCTACTCAGCAACGCCAGTTTCATTCTTCGTGCACGTGTTATGTCTTTGCTAACAGGTTGATTGTTGAAGGGTAAAATGAAAAAAAAAATCCGTGTTTCAGCTAAACGGGTATAGTTTTAAACCAAACTAAGTAACGTTGTAAATTTCTAGTCGGCCTCGAAATTGGCAGCTAGAGACGATATAATGTCGTATTTATTTCGTAGATTCAAGCTTTCAGAGCTGTGCTGAATTGTTTCAAAGTGGGCAGCAACAATCGACGACATGCGTAAACCTTTGTAGCACGACGCCATAGCTGTAAAAAAGGTACACGGATTACAAACAAAAAACGTCAAGTGTGCCGCAAAAAAAAAAGGGTTATATGATTGAAATTTCACTTTACTTGTTAAAATGTACACGGATAAAGATTGATGACTTTTCATTGAAATAAGCAAACCAAATGAGAAAATTGCATCTGTTTAAGTGCTGTTGTGCTTTACGAATCATATATGTAAAACGTAAAGCATAACAGCACTTAAACAGATGCAATTTTCTCAATTGTACATTTGCTTATTTCAATGAAAAATCATCAATTTTTATCCGTGTACATTTTAACAAGTAAAGTGAAACTTCATTCATATAACCTTTTTTGATCAATTTTCGTGTGATTATTGTAACTTTTGTTAATATGCCTAAAAAGTGTAAATAAATTTAAAGTAGTCAGTCTCACGTACTGTCAACACTATACGATTTCGCCTACGCTCGTCCCCCCCCCCCCCACCTCCAAATTAACGGCTGAATTTACTGAAAATGTGGTGTTCGAAGATTTTAAAAATGTAAAAACCTGATGAACAAGAATATAGGGGACGGAAAACTGTAAAACAACGAAGTTTTCAGTTTGTTTTTTGTAACAAAACCAATATCAGCGTGTGCTGAAAACTTAAGTTGTCAGTGATTGCATCGTCGCACTTAACATTCTGGATCATTTACCGTATAGCAGTACAATTTTTTTTTAATGTAATGTGCAACGTAGTAGATATTGATCAGTACACCACTCATTCAGATTTTTTAGTAGTGTCCTGTTGGTATGTCTGCTGTTCTAACAGCATACGTTAATTGCAGATTTTTTTTTTTGTTCTACCATACGACACGTCGAATTACTAATGCAGTCTTAGTGCATCCTTGTTTTTACATCTTGTATGTATGGAGTTATAAGTTACTTAGTGTAGGCTTGTAAATACACGTTCTTCAACGCAAAAAAATTTTTCCCTCTTGGTGATATCGTGTCGGAGTTGAGAAAGAGCTCCCGCCAGAGTAGGCAATAATTATCGAATTGGTCCATAATTTTTTTTGAATTTGTTGATAGTCGATAAATTCTGTCAAATCGATAAAAGCCGATAAAACAAAGTACTTTACACGATTTACATTGCACGAGTTATCCCCCACATAAGGTGTTAAGGGCTACAGAGAAAACATAGAAGTGCTCGGATAACGATTTGTTTCGAGAAGCTAATACGCGCCTTAAAAAGGCATCTACTGCCAAAAATTTCAAATGACGGGAAATCCTTGCACGGCAATGCCGACGCAGCCAGAAACGAATGGCAGGCAGAGGCAAATGGCAGAAGGAAAGAGGTGAAAATGTTACGTGTCAGGTGTCGAAAAGAGAAAAATCAAAGATGATTTCTGACCGCGTGTCTGAAAATAAAAAAAATAAATAAAATTGAGCTGGTCCTATGGTTGCATTTTAATTTTGGAGGACAGAATGGGTCTTCTTTTCATTTTTCTGGTCAGTA
>JAHWFP010055897.1:0-40987 GCA_023313725.1 Lithobius niger | reverse complement strand
CTATGTAAATGGTCTAATTTCACGTAAAAAAATTGAAAAATGAGATTGATTGAAAGCGAGTGTGGGAGATTTTTTTTTAGTTCGTAGTTAGGGTCCTAAGACTTTAGAGTAGGGCGTTTTCAGATTTGAAAAACTGAAGAAGAAACAAACTATAATTCAACATCGATAATTGGAAAAATTGGAAACTTCGAATCAAGTGTGGGATATTTAAAAATTGTCAAATGATTCTTCTTTCAGTCTTATCAGGGCCCCGAAACGATACTTTGAGGGGTGAGACATTTTCAGATTCGAAAATTTGTCTTGAATTCTCTGATTATTCTTTCGTAGTAAACATTTATTGCTTCACCTCATCCTGTTACCCAGGAGTATATCACAACACTTCAGACGTAGCTAGAATGCAAGGCAGCAATAAGATAAGGCAGCTAAGTTTTTCAACAAGCATTGGGATGAAATTTCAATGCCAGTCCACCTTCTGAGCTGCCCCTTGTTTCTCCCTAGAGTTTTGTTTCGCTTCTCCATGACTGGTGCTACCTACCTTAGGTATCTAGGACTTGTGAAAGATGCAAGTTCTGTCCCCTGTCCCCTTTTTCGAGAGGAGCACGCTATGAGTGTGTTAATTTATTGTCTGTAATGTTTTCCCTCTCCCTGCTACATGCTGCAAGCCGTATTGGCTGTACAAAAAACCTAAATATTCGAGCCGGTAAGTTTTCTCCCCATTGATGTAACCAAAGGCCTTGTAATTGTTGTAGACTTTCCCTCTCCCTGCTGCATGCTGCCGGCCGTATTAGCTGTAAAAAAAAAAAACCCTAATTTATCATCGAGCCTATGCCATTTCCACCCCACTGATTTAAAAAAAGGTTGAGGAACTTAAGTTTTCTAATCCTGTACAACAAATGGGGATGAATAAACTACCCCACCCATGACGAAGAGTGTATTGTCGTTTTATGGCCAATCTGTGATGGTGTCCAATTTCCGTGAATGATGTAGTGAGATGCGGTCTATGTACTACGTTCTGTAACGCCCGGCTCACATTTGTACGTGACGTAACCTGGAGGCAAGACTTGATAGTGTAAAAGTACAAATAGGTAATCCAGGTTTTTCTTTCGTCTCAAATGATTGTAAAGACTACAATCTTAAATCGCAGGCTCTCCCTAGTTCATTCAACTTTTAGGCAACAAAAGATCCTACATTGCATGTCTTGTGTCACTTTCCATCACTTAGTAGCATGTACGGTACCGTCCCCAACAAGAATACTACTTATGCGTATAAGTGGATGTGGCCTGACTTGCTCGACAACGTTTCTTTTAAACTTGCACTACCATGACTAGAAAAAGAGGGCGGAAGGCATAGCCCGGATGAAGATGGCTACTCCCAGTCTTGAGCCATATGCAGTGTCCCCTAATCTACTACTGCAATTTGAAGGGCGTTCACACCTTTGTAAAGAAAAAAAAACAAATTATTCACTGCCACAAGGCATAGACTGAATTGTTTGGTGATGCCATAAAAAAGTTACACTGATTACAAGCAAAAACGTAAAGGGTGCCGTAAAAGAAAAGGGTTATACGATTGAAGTTTCACTTGTCAAAATGTACACGGATAAAATTGATGATTTTTAATTGAAATAAGCTAATGTACAAATGAGAAAATTGCATCAGTTTGAGTGCTGTTGTGCCTTACTGAAGTGAGCTGTGTTGGGCAGTGCTGGAAGTGTAGCAGTTCTAATTTTTTTAGTTTCGGAATTTTTTACTATTTTTCACAATTGTAAAACGTCCCTTTTTTACACTACTTCCATGGTGTTCCAAAACCCTGAACTAGAATAATTAAAATAAAACCTTGAAAAATTCGTTTAGACTTTTTATGCGTGATGTTCTCCTAATAAAATGGTTCATAATAAAGGCTTGTCAAAAAAATTTATTACCGAGTGAGTTCCTCTTAGCAGAGTTTCCTAATAATTTTCCTTAATTTTTTTTCTAGTCTGCAGTGCTCCTCAGCTGACAACTTGCAAAGGCGCGGCTGGTGATTGCGACGGTACAACATGCACACTAAATGGTGATGCACCCACTTGTCAGTGCGACCCAGCGTGTGAGGCCAGTCCAGACGGCACGAGTTGTGTGAAAAAATCGGCAGGTAAGAAGAAACAATAGGTGTTTCAGCTAAGTTTAAGCTTACTTCGTCAGTTAAGCAGCCTGAAACCATAAAGCCTACCTTGTTTCACAGTGGGCTTTTGGGGCTGAACAGTGTTTTAATAGCTCTTATCATCGGCGGGGTAAGGTTTGGACTTTGTTGCAAGACTTTATTTCCGACGGAGCATAGCCACGAAAATCTCGTGGTAAGCCAGTGCACAAAAAATAAACCCATGAGAATCAAGCAGTTTGGCATTATTAAGGCACTGAATCGGTTGGGGGACTGGAAAGAAAGGAACTCGTTGTGGGACACATTCAGACGCTTAAATGTTATGTGGAATTAACCAACGAATTACCGGCTCACTCGGCGCTTTTCCGAGTCCATTTCTGACTATCACTGGCTCGCGCAGCAAAGAAATCGTGCACTTAAAACATAACCAGACCTGTTAATACCTGATCCGCACTTAGGCGCGCCGAACACCAACCCGTGTAGCACGGGCTATACAGCTAGCTTGTAACGCGTTTTCGAAGGTTAACGAGTAAACTTGTAACCGGTTGAACTTTACAATCTCGTAACCTTTTCCTACTGCTTAGTTTCCAATATAATTAACCGGTTACTGAATGGCAAAAAACAGTTCCCCGTTCCAGGGGGGGCAGGGAACCGAGCACGGCGAGCAAGCACAGCTTAAAGGTAAGATTCCCTGGTTCGAAACCAAAATATGCCACTTCGAATCGAATCGCGTTAAAAAATATCTTGGCGTATGCATTAAAGGGTTAATGGGTATAATCGAGTTCGAAGTGTGGTATCGCTTTATTTAGTTCGACTTTACATCTAACATAAAGGGCTTAAAGAAAACTTGGTATGAACTGCGAAAAAACCTGAACTAAAGAGCCTGGTTGTACATCGGTGTAATTACCCTGAACTATAATTAGCGTTGGATCACGAAAAATTTCACGGGGTTGGAAATCGTTAATGAGAAAACGGATTAGTGTAGAAGGCTGCCGTGATGCATTCCTTGCTTTCCACGGAAGAAGTGAAGCACTAAACCCTAAAACGAGTTTCGTGTGAGCCTTTGTCGAAAATATTTTTAATCCAACACCCACCTGACCACTGTGCAGATGCAGTTCCGAATCTGTGATGTTTCCCTAATAAAATCGACCATAAAGGCTTGGCGTCAACATTAGCTAGAATGGATGGCAGCAATAGATTTTTTTCAGTTTGCCAGCAGCGGACGTGGGTACCAAAATTTTTTCACTTCGTGTTACTTCGGTAATAATATGCACTGGTTGCCTGCATGTCCGTATTACTGGCGTATGATACGAGGTATGGGAGTAGGTAACTCCCATGTCGCGTGTACATGTCCCATACAAAAATGAGTTGGCCTAGAAAAAATAATAGCCTGATCATAAGTCAAATAATTTTAAGGTGGTAACACGCGCAACACGCGTGGGCCTACGTTAATTAATAAATATCATGATCTAGACACACGCTAGTGTCGCCGCCAAGTCGGATCATCCCATTGCAGACATCCGATGGTTAAAAAATTGTTAGTTTATGATAAAAAGGCAAAAAATCGACCTCACTAGCAGACATTTGTCTGTTAACTGAAGCATATTTTCGCATGTTAAGGATTAATCCAATACGACAAATCTTTCAAATTGTGGTAAGTGTAAGGGGAAGGTGCCGGGATAAAGAAAAACTAAAAGGCTGAGTCCACCATTCATAAAGATGCGTCAACAACGTTGTTTTTGTGTTACTGACTAGTAATTGGCTAGTAACGCTGGCCCCATGTTAAATTCCATGAGACTCGAAGCTCATGGCTAGCGCAAAATTGAGAAGGCCTATGTAGCTAATTTTGGCACTGGGATGCATGGTGATCTGGGCATGGTCATTTGTTGGAGGGTTTTGAAATTCGCCACAAACGAATTTAAATTTAATTTCTTTTTTAAGTTGCAACCAAAGGTTTCAAGCAACAATGGCTTGAACAATCAACTGTCCTGGACGAACAAGCGGCTACAGCACCGGTCTTCCGTTAGTTTCTCCATTTCCAATATTGAGTCGCACACCTCTATCCACACTACAACAGCTATCTCTTTTGTTTGCTTTTAGGCCTATTTCACATTTTAGGCGTTAAGTGTCAGCATTTAAGCGTAATTTTAACCAGCAGCTAATGGAGATTTGGATTGTATCTAAGCATATTCATGTTACAACACGGTGCCCCTTCGGGCACACCGTGTTAACAACGTAACCGCAACGTAGCCTATGTAGATCAGGACGTAACATTATTTTAGGCATAAATTTCATTTTTAGGCCTAATTTTTTTAATGCAGTCTATTCATTCATGCAACAATTTTAAACAAAACCATTTCTCCATTACGAATCCATTTCCTTTTATTGCGTGTTATCTTGGGATTTCAATACGACGATCAAATGTTATTAAATTTGGTTACGTCGAAGAAGTCTATAGCTATAAGGAAGTAACGATGTTTTAATATGCCATGATGTTTAACCATGGTAAAATCCACCCACATTAGTCAGTAGAGAGAGTTAGCGATGCGGTATAGCCTCTTCACGCCTGTGTTGAAATTGTATTACGACGTTAGGCTTAACGTAGTACGTGTTTTCCCAGCATCAACCAACACGTTTTAAAGATGAAACGATGTCGGAAACTATTCAGGTACGTTTGGCCATACATAATTCTCATGAAACGCAAAAAAAATAGTCGATTAGCATTTTTTAGCAGATCGCGAACTTAGACAGCCACTTGTCTTCCAAACGAAGTAGTTCCAAGATGGCGGCGATGACAACAATAGCTCAATCGATGGCTTCTGCAAGTGCCTTCGAGTTCGCAAAAGCAAACTGTAATGAATGTCTACAGCCAACCGCGCCAACATGATCAAAAGAAATCTATTCGTCGATTTGCAAAAGAAACAAGATTGCTGGGCGGCGTTCGTTGCAGAACAGAGTTCAGAGTAAGTTTTAGGTGTTTGACTGCGCCACGCAAACGAAATCCGAAAAATGGATAAGGCTTCATAACATTCTGTGAAGGAGGAAAAAATATCAACGAAGAGTTAACGTAAAGCAGACATGCAGGCTTGGCTGCAGTAATGCTGTTGACACTACGATGTCAAACCGTGAACTGTGCATTAATTGACGGTATGAAAACACCGTACGATCACAACCGTTATTCAATCGACAGCCTCGCTGCAATGCACGGACACACGTACAGTACGTGAAAATGCGACGAATTTACGCTTTCAGAAATTCGGAAAATGTTAGATTTTTGTCGAAATGACGAGATTGCACCTGTTAAAAAGTGACACGTGCCATAAACGAATACGATTCTGTACCAATTTCTCACGGACGACTATCATCACTCCGGATTTGCAGTTTGCTTTTCGTAAACGTCAGCGTCACAGCGAACGTCATTGAACGAGACGATAGGATATTGTTTTTGCGTGACGTGGGGGGGGGAATATTCAGTATTAGAGGAAACTTGTGTTAATGCTGGCCACACGAAATCAGTGTTTGACAGGCTTGACTGAAGATTCGGAAAGTTTGACAACTTTGGCTTCACGTAAGGTTTGAAGTAAGACACTCGTTAGTTTGTTCTCTCCCCCCCCCCCCTTCTCCTCCATACCCCACCTGCTTCTAACTACGCGCCTCAAAACGGGCTTTTTAAAGGCCAAACCAATACGGCTCTTTTCAGGAACATTTTTGAAAGAAATCATTCCTGTTTAATAAAATTTGGTAATGCAGAAATAACACACTATTAAGCATTAAACAATAAATGAATTAACAAAGAAATGCTATAGGGTAACACTAAAACACCTAAAAAAAGGTGAAATTATTAGCAAAAAAATGTTCGCGTAACTGTATTGTTATGCTATTAGTGCATCATTGTTTAAGTTAGAGCTTGCGGATGAATAGACAGATCAGTGGTAAGCAGGCTTTGGTCGCGTCGCTAACACTTTCTCCACTGACTAATGTGGGTGGATTTTACCATAACATCCCAAACTGTATCTTGACAACGTTGTAAACCGTGGTCGTCTCTGGTACCTTTGCGAAGATGAAAAACTCAACGGACGGACGGTCAAAGTCGTTGCAAGTCTTCTCAGCCGGTACGGCTGTACAGAAGACTAAACTGAAGTATAACGAGGGACAAAGTAAGGAAACATTGACGTTGCCGTGGGTTGCGTAAGAATACGATGCACGTTAGATGGTGGTTACGCAACAATACGAGCATTCACGAGCTAGCGTGGTTTTTGTTAATAATCCAAAAATAAACTGCTTCACGTTCCGTTTTAGTAGCTGCCTTTATTGAAGCATGTGAAGAAAGGTCATACAATAAACTAAGCCGTGTCTATTTGGCTAATATAACGGCTAAGTGGCAATGGTAAATTTGAAAATTATATATGTGAAAGTTATAGAAATAAAATCCTTCCTCTTCCTGTGACTAGAAAAGTCGGTTGGGCCGTCAATTTTTTGCGGACCACCCTGTACTTTAGACGTTAAATGAAAACTTTTCTTACAACTAGTAGCAATCTTGAAGTTTTCTTAATTTTCGAACTATTAGTATTAGTATTTCTTTGTATCATCTTTTCCATGACTGGTGCTACCTACCTTGGGCATCTAGGACTTGTGACATAATGCAAGTTCTGTCACCTGATATTATTGTCTCCTAGGAGTGTATTATTGTCCTCTTCCGTGTAATTATTTTCCTTCTTCCTGCTGCAAGCCGTATTGGCTATACAAAAAACATAAATTTTCGGGCCGGTGCTTTTTCTCCTCCTTGATGTCAACAAAGGCCTTGTAATTGTTGTAGACTTTCCCTCTCCCTGCTACATGCTGCCGACCGTATTGGAAGTGAAAAAAAACCTAATTTATCATCGAGCCTATGCCATTTTCCTCCTCAATGATGTAAAGAAATGTTGAGAAACTTGTTTACCTAATCCTGTACAACAAATGGGAATGAAACTATCCCGCCAATGACGAGGAGTGTATTCTTGTCGTTTTATGGCCAATCTGTGATTGTGTCCAATTTCAGTGAGTGATGTAATGAGCTACAGTCTTTTACTGCGTTCTGTAACGCCCGGCTTGTAGATCTCCTTACATTTGTACTTGACTTGCAACTGGAGGCAAGACTTATGGTGTAAAACTAGAAATAGGTACTCCTTTCCTTTCGTCTCGCATGACTGTAAAGACTACAATCTTGAATCGCCGGCTCTCTAGTTCATTCAACGTTAGGCAAAAGATCCTACATTGCATGTCTTGCGTCACTTTCCACCACTTGGTAGCATGTATGGTACCGTCCCCTACAAGAATACAACTTATGCGTAGAGGTGGATGTGGCCTGACTTCGACAACGTTTCTTATACTTGTACTTGCCATGACTAGAAAAAGGGGGCGGAAGGCATAGCCCGGATGAAGATGGCTACTCCCAGTCTTAAAACATCGCGTTAATGTCCCAGCAGTGGAGGCCTCATGACAATTTCCCCTAATCTACTAATGCAATTTGAAGAGAGAGGCCTGGCAACGAAAGTCTGTCACCAGATCACAGCTCCTTGGTTCCACTACACAACTAGGGATAAGAGCCTAGTTCTAGAACTGGGTAAATAGCCATCCATCTGGAAACCCTTACACAACTTCCTCGCACCGGGGTTATAAAAGCTGTTAGCTTGATTTGTCTTGGATGAGGCCGAAGTCTCATTATTTGCTTAAGGGACTTTCATGTGTCCTTACACAAGTTCAGATGTCCTTCCAAACTCTTGTCCAACCAGATGAGCACTAAAGCAAAATGCTAGGAAACTTTTCTGCTGATTATCCTACAGAGTGAAAACTATTTTGCTAATCCTAAGTGAGCTGTAGTTATGTTCTTACTTCCATGATGGTTGTAAACGCTGCGTGAGGTTTAGGTGAATATTACATTCACTGGTCTCATCGATGTAGGTTATCGATGCAGCCTACTAAGATATTTTGTGTTTAAGACCACCTCTTTCACTAGCTGGTAAGGTGCCGACTTTGCCAGATTCGAACAGCTAATATAAAAATGAAATTAGAATAGTTGAGTATAACGTCATCGTAATGAGATGACCGTATAAGACGTCAGAATAAGATGTCAGATATGTAAGATGCCTACCAAAGCATCCGACTTAAAGATGCCAAACTGATAAGATGGCGAAAACCATAAGGGGGTAAAGCAATTAAGACCTTTTGGAATCCCAATAGCGTAATGTGGAAATTCCTAGGGCACAAATAACCACATTTCTGCCTCCGATTAAGATATTAGCCCATAATCTAGAAACCCTAGAGGATTGTTCATTTGTCCCTTGCATACGCAGTCAGTGACAACCTTCGCCAACTGTAATGAGCATGGCAGCATTAAACCTTTGTGACATTTCTAAAATAATGTAGTATTTCATTAGTTCTTGCATTCGCAAAGTTCGCGACACCCTTGTCAATTGTAGAAGTACATGGACAGAAACTTTTACTATTTGATGCGAATTAAAAGGTGGACATGATCTGAAAAAGGCTGACTAGGGTTGGTGATAACATTATCATATGTAGAATCGCCAACTTGGAAACCAAAGGAACTACGGTTCGAATCCCATTAAAAAAACAGGAGTTTGCAGAAAAGGATGAAACTGGCCAAGCGATTGCTCATAAGCATATATACACGGCTGTTTATATACGATTGAACTAAAACTAAAACTATTCAATATATTTCTATCCAACTTGCCAATTTTTTATCAAATTCCGTGCAAGAGTAAACTTAGGGAGCCACACGTAAATCTGAAAACTGTTCACGTGTTGTTCTTGTGTGACACGGTTTCAGAAAAAACTTACACCTACCTAAAATCTGAAACGTGATCTCTAAACCCGAAATTTCTTTAGGCTTCATCCTCAAAGACCACTTTATCGATTGGTCGAGCCATTTCGGAGTTGCGAGACCCTGAACGATCAGTTTGATTGTTTTAACCAATGTAATTTACGGAATGCCATTCAGCAAACCCCACATCCAACAACAATCACTGCATGCACGTGCGCGCGCATTCATAACTTTGTAAATGAAAAAAATTACTTTAAACTGAATTGTGAAATTTACACGAAAACGTTAAGTGTGCCTTAAAAGAAAAGGGTTATGATTGAAGTTTCACTTGTCAAAGTGTACACGAACAAAATTGATGATGAAAATTGCAACTGTTTAAGTACTGTTGTGCTTTACCAAAGTGAGCAATGCCCAGCACTGCTGGAATAGTAGCAGTAATTTTTTTTAGTTTCGGAATTGTTTTTACTATTTTTCACAATTGTAAAAACGTGCATTTATTTACACACTACTTGCATGGTGTTCCAAAACCCTGAACTAGAATAATTAGGATAAAACATTGAGAATTCTCTTTAAGACTTTGTTATGATGCGTGATGTTATCCTAATAAAATGGTTCATAATAAAGGCTTGTCGGAAAAATGTATTACCATAAGTGAGTTCCTCTTAGCATAGTTCCCTAATAATATTACTTTATTTTTTTTCTACAGGCTGCAGCGCAGATCAGCTGACAACCTGCAAAGGCACGCCTGGTGATTGCGACGGTACAACATGCACACTAAATGGTGATGCACCCACTTGTCAGTGCGACCCCGCGTGTGAGGCCAGTCCAGACGGCACGAGTTGTGTGAAAAAATCGGCGGGTAAGAAGAAACAATATGCGTTTCAGCTGATTAAGTTTAACAAGTTTAAGCTTACGTCGTCAGTTGGCAGCCTGAAACCATGAAGCCTACTTTATTTCGTAGGCTAAGGGGTGGGGGGGGGTAAGGTTTGGACTTTGTTGCAAGACTTTATTTCCTACGGAGCGTATAAGAACGAAATCTCGTGGTTAACCAGTGCACAAAAAATAAACACGAGAATCACTCAGTTTGACGTTATTAAGGCACTGACTCGCGCCGCCCCCCCCCCCAGACTGAAAAGAAAGGAACTCATCGTGGGACACATTTAGACGCTTGAATGTTATGGGCTATAAACCAACTAACTGTTGGCTCACTTGGCGCTTTTCCTAGTCCATTTCGAACTGTTTATCACTGACTCGCGCTGAATAAGCGTAGCGATGAAATCGTGCACTTGGTGAAAACGTTTAGTGTTCATTTAAGCATAACAGACCTGATAGACCTGACCCGCACTAACTGTGCAGCGAACACCTACCCGTGTACCACGGGCTACAACTAGCTTGTGACGTGTTGAAGATTAACGAGTAAACTTGTACCTGGTTGAACTTTTGTTAATCTCGTAACCTTTTCCTCCTGCCCAGTTTCTAGTATATTAAACTGTTAACAGAACGGCAAAAAAAAGGGGGGGGGGAGAGGAAAGGCAGGGGACCTCGAGCATGGCGAGCAAGCACGGTCCAGTGGTAAGTCTCTGGTTCGAAACCAAATGCCACTTCGAATCTCGCTAAAAAATCCAGTTTGGCATATGCATTAAAGGGTTAATGGGAATAATCAAGTTCGAAGTGTGGTATCGATTTATTTAGACTCGTCTAACATAAATGGCTTAAAGAAAACCTGAACTAAAAAGAGCTTGGTTACCACCCTGAACTATAATTAAGCTTTGGCTTTGGATCACGAAAAATTTCACGGGGTTGGAAATCGTTAATGAGAAAACGGATCAGTGTAGAAGGCTGCGTGATGCATTCATTGCTTTTCACGGAATAAGTGAAGCACTAAACCCTAAAATGATTTTCGTGAGAGCCTTTGTCGAAAATATTTTTAATCCAACACCCACCTGACCACTGTGCAGATGCAGTTCCGAATCCCAGTGATGTTTCCTTAATAAAATGGGCCATAAAGGCTTGGCGAAAAAACTACTGTAAGGAATTATTTAGTTGGTTATTACATAACGCAATCAATGAATCTAGAAAGCATATGAGCCAGATTGTAGTATCCTTGTCCTGCATGCGTATCGTACCTATGTGTACGTATGATTAAGCCTGGCTGGTGGACCTGAGGAGGTTGCAACAAACTTAATACCAAATACAGTAAATAATGCTTAATAATATAAAGCACTGACAGCATAACAGCATAAAGCCTATTTTCATGGACTCGTAATTTAATAGGGAATAAAGTTAATTACTGCACGCCACAAGAGCTTCCCAAATAAGCAATAACGGCTTGTACAAATAATTGTATTGTATAATCGCGTTTTTGTTTTTTGGTAGTAAAATTATTGCTTCAACCCTCAGTTTTTCAGTGCAGTAATAAATGCGGGTTTAGTTAAATATAGAGGTAAAATTGAAGATGCCGTCAAGTTAGCTAGAATGGATGACAGCAATAGATTTTTCAGTTTGCTAGCAGCGGACGTGGATACCAAAATTTTCCCACTTCGTGTTACGTCAGTAATATGCACTGGATGACTGCATGTACGTATTGACTGGCTAACGAAATGAGGTATGAAGTATGCGAGTACGGTACCACTCCCATGTCTCGTGTACATGTGTCCCGTACAAAAATGTGTTGGCCTAGAAAAAATAATAGCCTGATCATAATTTCCAACATGTGCAACCCGCATGGGCCTACGTTAATTAATAAAAACCATGATCTAGACACTCGCTAGTGTGACGTCGCCAAGTTAACAGTCGATCATCCCATTGTCGATCATCGATTGTTAAAAAATTGATTGTCAATGATAAAACGGCGGCCTCACTAGCAGTCATGTGTTAACTGTAAGCAACTAAAAGCATATTTTGGAATGTTGAGGATAAATCCCAATGCGACAAATCTTTCAAATTGTGGTAAATATAAGGGGAAGGTGCAGGGATAAAGAAAAACTTAGGTAGTTAAATATTCTAGGCCACTTTAGGGAAAAAAGGCGTTTTTAAGCATGCAAGAAGCATTTCGTATAACAATTTATCAAAAGGCGTTTTTAAGCATGCAAGAAGCATTTCGTATAACAATTTGGCATCAGGTGATTTTAAGGTATTTCGCCCCTCCCTTCGCCCCGAGTTCGAAAATGCCTGTTGCCAGCTAGAAAAATTACGGGATGTCCGTAATTTAAGATGGCGGCCAATATGGCGCCCAATTTTGCCAAATTTGGCCGATTATGCAAGAACCGTTAGTGATAAACAAAAACGGTTGAGATAAAAGTTGTTTGCAATAATGTAAACTACAATGCCATACCCATACATTTTTTCAGCTCTTATAATAGCCTAGTTTTCAAGAAAAATGGATTTTAGGCCTTTTTCTGGCTAATTTAATGCTAACAGACGTCTCAATGTGTCAATTTACAAATTGCAACTGCTGCTGTGGATGTCTCCAATTAGACTCGTTCGAAAGGTGGAAGTGTCTTGCAACAAGGTTGGTTGAAAGGTTTAAGACTGCTAGGAACTGAGGTACGCCTATTTTACTAGGGGCTGGTATCAGTTACCGTTGGATATTTCGCTCATTTTCAACTTTGAACTTCTACTGTGACGTGTTAATTCAGTTACATGACTCCAATTAGATTCATTCTTAAAAGTTGGGATTGTATTCTTTAAAACCAGCATAGTTGAAAGGGTCTACGACTGTTAGTGACCGAGCTAACCGTTGTCACCGTAGGATTTTTCATTCTTTTTCAAATGTCAACTGCTATTGTGACGAATCTAATTTAGGTAGATGATCCCTGTTAGATCCATTTGAAAGGTGAAAATATCTTTGTATCAAGGGTCGTTGACAAGGTCTACGGCTGTTAGGGACCGAGCTACGCCTGTTTTACTAGGGGCTGGTGTCACAGTCAGTTATATTTTTCGGTCAACTTTCAACTTTCAACTTCTATTGTGACGTGTTTAATTTAGTTAGAGGACTGCAATTAAACTCGTTGGAAAGGTGGGACTGTATTCTATGCAACAAGGGTAGTTGAAAGGGTTTACGACTGTTAAAAACTGAGCCACGCCTGTTTTAGTAGGGGCTGGTATAACTGTCACCGCTGGGTTTTTCGTTCTTTTTCAAATTTCAACTGCCGCTGTCATTTATTTGTAATTCAGGTGGATTGCTCCAATTAGACTCATTTGAAAGGTAGGAGTGTCTTTGCAACAAGGTTGGTTGAAAGGGTTTACGACTGTCAGGAACAGAGGTACGCCCGTTTTACTGGGGGCTGGTATAACGGTCACCGGTAAATTTTTCGCTCATTTTCAACTTTCAACTTCTATTGTGACGTGTCTAATTTAAGTAGAGAGGAGTCCAATTAGATCCATTCGAATGGTGAGAATATCTTTGTAACAAGCGTCGTTGACAAGGTCTAGGTCTGTTAGGGACCGAACTACGTCCGTTTTACTAGGGGCGGGTATCAGTCACAATTGGATTTTTTGCTTATTTTCAACTTACAACTGCTATTGTGACGTGTCTAATTTAGGTAGATGACTCTAATTACATTCATTCGAAAAGTAGGACTGTATTCTTTGCAACAGGAGTGGTTGGAAGGGTTTACGACTGTAGGAACAGAGGTACACCCGTTTTACTGGGGGTTGGTATAAGTCACCGTTGGATTTTTTTGCTCATTTTCAACTTCTATAGTTTAGGTAGACGAGTCTTACGTTGACAAGGTCTACGTCTGTTAGGGACCGAGCTACGCCCGTTTTACTATGGGGCTGGTATCAGTCACTGTTAGATTTTTCGCTAATTTACAACTTTTAACTGGTGGTGAGACGTTTCTAATTTACGTAGACCCTTTAAACCACCCTTGTTGTAAAGAAGACATTCCTACCGTTCGAATGTACCTAATTGGAGTCTTCTACCTAAATTAGATACGTCACAATAGAAGTTAAAAATGAGCGACAAATCCAACGGTAACTGTGATACCAACCCCTAGTAAAACGGGCGTAGCTGGGTTACTAAGTCGTATACCATTTCAACTACCCTTGTTTCAAAGAGGATAGTTAATTAGTTATCTTACAGAATTAAACACGTCACAATAGAAGTTGAAAAATGGAAATCGGCGAAAAGTCCAACGGTGACTGTGATACCAGCCCCTGGTAAGACTATTTGTTTGTATTGTGTGTTATCTAAATGCTATTATTTTAATTTAGTTACGTCGACGAAGTCTATAGCTATAAGGAAGTAACGAAGTTTTAATTTACCATGTTATTTTACGTTGTAAACCGTGGTCGTCTCTATCTGGTACCGTTGCGAAGTTGAAAAAGGCGACGGACGGACAAAGTCGTTGCAAGTCTTCTCAGCCTGTACGTCTGTACAGAAAACTAAAACTGAAGTTTTAACGAGGGACAAAATACGAAAACATTAACGTTGCCTTGGATTGGGTAAGAATAAAGGGATGCACGTCAGATAGTGGTTACGCAACAAAACTAGCATCCAAAAACCCAAAAATAAACAGCTTCGCGTTCCGCGTTCTGCTGTTTCAGTAACAGCGACCTTTATTGAAGCATGTGAAGAATGGTCATACAATAACTATGCCGTGTCTATTCGGTTAATGTAACGGCTAATTGGCAATGGTAAATTTGAAAATTATATATGTGAAAATTATAGAAATAAAATTTCTCTACCAAAGAGGTACAGATGAAGACGACGGTGTAACCTGTACTTTCAGTCCCATGAAGGTGTGATATCCACCGAAAACGAAAATTGGTAGAAAAACTCGCAGGTTTCCAAAAATAGAATAGATCGAATAGAATATTGGTTTATTAAATCGGGTAAACGGTACAAAACTATGTGCCCTCACCCCACAAGTGCTAATGCTTGCGTGTGGTGTGTTGGCTAACATAAAAAGCAACCAAAAAACACAAGAATTACAAATGTTACTTAACAAAACAATGCAAAGTTTGGGTGCATCGTAGACAAAAAAATATTATCAGCAGTAACAGCAGTATTAAATTATTAACTACCGTTATAATTAAATGTAATCAAATGTAAAAATAGTGACTGCAAAGTTACTATTAAAAAATGCAGTTATTACAATCATTATTAATAAATGCAAAGTTAAGGTACATCGTAGGTTTAATCACAACAGTAAAAACAAATAAACTTGCTACAAAGAAACAAAAAAAAATCAAGATGAAAATTGCTGAAAATATTTTTCAGCTTATAACTTTAATAAATTTTCAAGGGCCATAGTACTGATATCCAGTAGCCACCGAAACGGGTATTTTTGGAAATGATAAATTTCAGTAATCTTTTATGTAGTTGGGTATTTTATTGTAAAATTTGCTTCCAAGGTAGTAGCTGCATTTCTGCAGTTTTTCTTTCGTAACTTTAGGCTGAATGACAATTAAATTCACTTCTCGTGTGGTAGTTGGTTAAAAAATTGAGCATGTTTATTTCTGCGAAGTTGAAATGAACGATCACGCGGTTTTTTGAAAGTCATAACTCTTAAACAATTTTTTTTAACCGGAGCTTGATAACCGGATCAATAGCATTCATGAAAGTTCCACCCCAGTATGTAATCGAGTACTGCAGGTATGACTGTCCCATGGCAAAATAAAATAATTTAAGCATCTTTGATGAAACATGCTTTCTAAGATAAAGAACTGCAGCAATAAGACTCCTCCAATTTAACATTCTATCTAAGGTGACACCAAGATAGCGAACTTCGTTATTTTTTTGGCTTGATGGGCAATCACATAATGAATTTATCTGCATTGAGCACTTGTGCATTTGTGCATTTTAAGAAAGTCTACAACTGTTTCGCTCCTCACCTTGAGACAAAAATTCCCATAATTGCTTTTCGCTACGTTAAGGGTAAGGAAGTTTTCGATAACCCAGTCTCCAATAAGTAAAAAATCACGTTCAATACTAACAGCGGAGCGGCTAGCTTATTATTTTTGTCAATAAGAAGTACAGTATCATCACCGAAAGACACAATACGAATTAGTGTTTTTTAAGTTGTATACAGGGTGTTCGGAAATTGGTGTCAAACATTGAGGGTCCGCTGTGTGATCAAAGATAAGAAAAAGTCCTATAAACATGGGTCCGGAAATGCACCAGTCTTTAGTTACAGCCCCCCCCCCCCCCAGGTGTGGGGTAAACAGTTCTTAAATACCTCGTAATGATTCACCGTTTCCATTCCAAACTCAAGATATGTGCCATATCATACCTGGTATTTCAGTACTTCATAATACAGTATTGGGTCGCACAACTTAATCAGAGGGAGAGGTAATTTTCTGATGGGGGGGGGGGATCAAATGTGGGGGAAGAGAGGAGTAACTGCTTTGGTCTTGTACTTTAATGAAACAAATTGTACATACCAGAAAAACGCATCGTATCACATTACTGTGTGATTGAAAACAATCGAAGATCAGAGATGGAAGTTTTACTGAGTATCATTGCATTTGCGGCTCTGCTGCAATTAACTGCAATACGCATCCGCAAAAGACCTCCTCTCCAGAACATTCTGTGACAAGCAACTCAAAGATAAATACGACGGAAAACAAACTAAACGTAAGCGTTTTATCATAGTAGGTGCTCAAAATGATCCCCCTCTGCCTCGATGCAGTTCCGAAGCCGCTGCGCCATGGACCGACAAACCCGTTTAAAGATTCCAGGGGTTGTGCGAATCTGGTTGCATCCATCCACAATCCTTTGGCGAAGTACATCAGCATTGGGAATTGGTGTACTGTACACGAGTGACTTTAAGTGTCCCCAAAGATAAAAGTCTAACGGGTTATAAGTCCGGAGATCTAGCAGGCCATGCTATTGGGCCTGCACGTCCAATCCATCTGTCAGGAAAGCTTCCATCAAGGTAATGTCGGGCCAAAAGGCTGAAGTGAGCAGGTGCACCATCGTGCATAAGCCACATTCGTGTCCTGACTGCCAGGGGAACGTCTTCCAGTAGTTGGGGCAAGTCATACTGGAGGAAATGGAGGTAGGTTTCTCCATTTAGGCGTCGAGGTAGAAAAAAAGGCCCTACCAAATGATCACCAACAATTCCAGCCCAAACGTTTAGACTAAATTGTTGATGTCTAGATTGTTGTACCTTGTGCGGATTTGCATGGTCCCAAAGATGGTTGTTGTGATAGTTGAATATGCCACATGGTTGTTGTGATAGTTGAATATGCCATCACGTGTGAAGCCAGCCTCATCTGTAAACAGGATAGACGGCAGGAAATGAGCGTCTGCTCCACATTCATGATTCAGTCGCACACAACGCTCGTCGTGGTGGAAGGTCGGCCTCGCCAAGACCTTGGACACGTTGCAAATGGTAGGGGTATAGCAGGTTATGATGCAAAATGTCCCAAATCGTCGAATTACTGACACCCTCTCTGCGTGCAATGCGTCGTGTGCTATCCGATAGATTTTCTGCTATGTGCTGGAGAACTGTCTTCCAAGCCAACAGTTCGCACAGTTCTGGGTCTTCCAGCATCCGATGTCCGTCTCCCAAATGAGCCTGTTTCCGGTAAGCGCTGGTGGATACGACTGAACGTTCTAGCACATGGCAAATTCCTGTCTGGATACCTTTGAGCGTAGAGACGTCGTGCTTCCAATGCATTTCCATCTGCAAGACCATACATGTAGTGCATGTCTGCCAGTTCGATGTCTGGATACTCCATACTTAAAGAAGAGAACTACCGAACAGTAAACGTGAACAAAGGATCACAATGTCACCTTTAGATTTAGGTCATCAAGTGATTTAACAAACCCCTGTATTAACAAGAAGTCGTCTGTCAACCCCGAAATGTGGACTCTCCAAATGGTGTTCAAGGTCACCTTGTACAGATATGCGAATGTTCAATTTGAATTTGTGATTACAGTACTTTTTCGCATCACAAACGTTGTTGTTTTTGTCAATAAATGTTATTACATTCTGGAAGGGAGATCGTAACAGGGGGATAGCAACTAATGAATGGCAGAGCTTGCCCGCTGTAATGTAACTATTAGACTTCTAAGTTATTGTTTTTTAGAAGTTGGGTTTTCAAGGATGTTTGTCTTTACACTTAAAACTACAAAGAATCTGAGGTGGAGATTTACCTCCAAATCAAAACCAAGTTTATGCGATTTTTGTGGAAGTTGGAGCGTTAGACAAAGGCAACAAACAAACAAATAAGCAACCAAATTCAAATGTGTGGGTTGAGTACAGTAATGTTGTTCTCGCCGCTTCGGCCAATGAAACAAGTGATCATCCAAATTCTAAGGATTCCCCCACTTTTACGTTTTAAGCTTCTTTGCTTGAAGAGTAGAAAACACACATTAAATCCCTCACTTTTATTGGCGAGGATACCCGATTGATAATGTTTGGTGCTCTCCAGAGATGTGCGTACAGTAGTTTATTTTTTTTTGGGAGGGGGCGGGGGGCACAAACTTGGAAAACTATGTAACCTACTTGGTCTTTACACGTAATGAAAGAAAGTACAGTACTACTTTCGATTGTTTTCAATCACACGATGTGTTTTTTCTACAATTTGTTTCATTAAAGTACAAGACCAAAGCAGTTACTCCTCTTCCCCCACGTTTGATTCCCCCCCCCCATAAGAAAATTACCTCTCCTTCTGAACAGTTGTGCGACCCAATACTGTATTATGAAGTACTGAAATACCAGGTATGATATGGCACATATCCTGAGTTTGGAATGGAAACGGTGAATCATTACGAGGTATTTAAGAACTGTTTACCCCAAACCTGGTGGGGGGGGGGGGAGGGGCTGTAACTAAAGACTGGTGCATTTCCGGACCCATGTTTATAGGACTTTTTCTTATCTTTGATCACACACAGCGGACCCTCAAAATATTTGACACCAATTTCCGAACACCCTGTATATCGTTAATGTAAACAAGAAATAAGAGTGGACCTAAAACTGACCCTTGATGCACTCCTGTAGTCACTAAAATACTGTCACTGTAATGACTCCCGACTTTTGTACATTGCGACCTATTTGATAAGTAGTCTGTAAACCAGTTGTGTTCCAACCCTCTAACGCCATAAAAATAGTTTAAGTCTTTCGTGGTTTACGGTGTCAAATGCTTTCATCAGGTCAAGGAAAATACGTACAACAATGCTGCCGAGTCCAGTGCCGCATAAGTTCGTGAAAGAAAATCTTGAATGGTGTCTTCAGTGCTGCAGTTCTTTCGAAATCCATACTGATTGGTGTGCAGCATGTTATTTTCAAGAAAATCGGTAAACCTGTTTTTCATGGCCTTTTCAAGTAGCTTAGAAAGAACAAAGTAAAGCAATGGGCCTGTAATTATTTGGATCGCTGGGGTAGCCCTTCTTGAATATAGGGACCACAACAGTATGTTTTAAAATTTAAGGGAAAATTCCTACAGTTAAAGAAAGGTTGAAAAAGATAAACAAGGATAGGGGTAATAATGTTCTTAGCAGACTTACACTCTACAGTGATGCCATCTAAACCAGAACTTTTGCCAAGATCGAGGGAGTTGATAAGATTATTTATTTCCAGCTCCGTAACAGGAGCAATGAAAAAAGAATGGTTGGTCGACGGTGGTAGATATTTTACTCGACGATTTTTGATCAATCTTGTTGGCCAAATTCTTACCATGTTCGGAAAAACGTTATTAAATTAGTTTGTACAAGTCTTATCGAGACGAATTGAAGTTTCATTAACAATTTCGTCGGGGTATGTGCTACATTTTTTATGACTTAGTACATTCAAAATATTCCATTGTTTACGACAGTCACCATTTGCTTTGTGCATGTTATCCCGGTAGTGGCTATCCTTTAATTGCATTTTTTAGAATATTTCTGTATTTCACAAACTCAATCGCGGTAAGCTTGACTAAGGGGATGTTTTTTCATACGTTCTGATAAGTTGTAACGTTCTGATACGTTCTGATAAAATAGAAGTAGTTATCCAGGGATTATTTTTCAATTTTTAGCAGAAACATTAAAAGTAGCCCTCGTAATATTCTGCTGATGGGTTTCAACAAAAGATGTCATTGCTGCATTTGCATTACTATTTTGTAAGATTAATAAACAAAAACGGAACGTTAAATGTTTAGAGTAAGGGTCTAAAAGTCAAAACCTAGAAGGAACACGGACAAGCTTTGACAGTCAGGGTCTAGGTGTAAAATTTTGTAAGAGCCTGGTAAGCATTAGACCCTTACTACCCGGTGGTTAGCTTATAGTTCTACTCTATTCGGACAGAAAGTGTGTATGAAAGATTGTAGCAGATTTTCTTTGTTCTTAGAATATTGTTATGGAACTTTAAGAACATAACTTTCTTGTGAAGTTTGGCATGTTGTGTCTTCTGATGCTTTAGAATTTTTTTATATTTCGTTACGGCAGAGGATAACCAGTAAATGCTCTCTGCTGCGAATACCCTACAATGTTACTAAATCGAAAAATAATTTTCAACATACAGTAAAGCAGTAAACCTATACCATACTACCACTGGATCATCACGTGGGAGGATTTCCAGTTTTTCGAGAAAATGTTTTTATTTCTGACCACCGGGTAGTAAGGGTCTAATGCTTACCAGCCTCTTACATAATTTTACTCCTAGACCCTGACTGTCAAAGCTTGTCCGTGTTCGTTTTACCTGTAAAATGAGCTAAGAACTGGCTTCATAGGACAAATGGTTTGACCTGTAGAGAGGACAGACGAAAGGTACATCCCCAGAACAAGACCAAGACCAAGAAGTTGTCTATTTGGCCCCTCTCTGTATCTCGGGTTTGGCTCGCCCGGATTTCACAATTTTTGGACTGCAGACAGGCCTTGACTAGTCAAGGCTAGATTCCAAATTTGGTTTAAAAATGTTTACTTTTGACGGAGTTATAAGCTCTCAAAGTTGAAAGTTTAACAGATCCTAGGTCGACCCTTACTAACACTGGCTATGTTAATACCAGACCAGTTTTCATTTTCAAGGCATTCATTTAATTTAACAAGATTAATTTTTGAAACGCTGTGCTGCGCACGTGAAGCTCCTTTATCTGTTGTATTAGCAGTTTTAATGTTGAGGGCCAGTGCATAGTGATCAGTGATGTGTAACTTGACTAATGCCGATTTGTATTTGTCAAAACCATTGCTTTTAACAAAAATGTGGTCAATACACGATTTACTGAATATACTGGTTCATAAAAGAAACAAAACTGTAAGCTAAAAAATTGTCGAAGTAAGTATTTTCGACTGCATTCATTTCTTTCAAGTTTATGTTAAAAACGCTAATAACCCCAATAACCATGAGATTGCGACAAGTCATGGATTCAACAATGTCGGATAGCTCGGCTATGAAATTGCATAAGACTTCCATCATGATAACGATACACTGACAAAATTTCGTAATTGAAATGTTCAGTCTTGCAACTATAATTAAAAAAAAAATCAGCATTGTCAGAGTAAATGTGTGAGAAATTTGCATTAAT
Organism: Lithobius niger; assembly: GCA_023313725.1. NCBI lineage: Eukaryota > Metazoa > Arthropoda > Chilopoda > Lithobiomorpha > Lithobiidae > Lithobius > Lithobius niger. The sequence continues at coordinate 19,578 of JAHWFP010055897.1, read as the reverse complement.
TTCTTCAGGTAGGTAAACTGCCAGACCACCAGCCCTTTAGCTCTAAGGCTGCGAATGTTCATGTGAATAAAATTTAAGTCCTCTCTGAATGGTGGAAAATTAAATTTCCATCCAAACGTCGGCCTGAAGGTATGGATATCATTCTACCAGGGAAAGGCTACCAAAATCAATCCTATTGGCCAAGTTAATCGCATCCAATAATAACAAGCAGCAATCGCCAAGTTTTTTTATTAGTTTCTCCCTACAGTTCGTGTATGATGCTCGAGAGAGTAGATGTATTTCTTTGTATTTCTTCTTCATGACTGGTGCTACCTACCTAGGGCATCTAGTTCTGTCCCCTGATATTGTCTCCTTTTTCTGGAGGAGCACGCTAGGAGTGTATTTGTCCTCTTCCGTGTAATTGTTTTCCCTCTCCCCCTTACATGCTGCAAGCCGTATTGGCTATACAAAAAACCCTAAATCTTTAAGGGCCGGTGCGTTTTCTCCCCACTGATGTAAACAAAGGCCTTGTAATTGTTGTAGACTTCCCTCTCCCTGCTACATGCTGCCGGCCGTATTGGAAGTGAAAAAAAAAACACTTAGCCTATCATCGAGCCTATGCCATTTTCTCTCAATTAACGTGAAAGGAAGGTTGAGGATATTACCCCACCATGACGAAAAAACTATATCTTCGGGCCGGTGTTTTTTCTCCTTAATTGTTGTAGACTTTCCCTCTCCTTGCTACATGCTGCCGGCCGTATTGGATGTAAAAAAAAAACCTATGCCATCGAGCCTATGCCATTTTCCTCCCCACTGATGTAAGGAAAGTGTTAAGGAACTTGCCTAATCCTGTACAACAAATGGGGATGAATAAACTACCCCACCAATGAGGAAGAGTGTATTCTTGTCGTTTTATGGCCAATCTGTGATGGTGTCCAATTTCCGTGAGTGATGTAGTGAAGTCTTTTTACTGCTTTCTGTAACGCCCGGCTTGTAGCTCTCCCTCGCAAGATTTGATAGTGTAAAAGCACAAATAGGTATTCCAAGTTTTCCTTTCGTCTCACATGATTGTGAAGACTACAATCTTGAATGACAGCCTCGCCCTAGTTCATTCAACCTTTAGGCAACAAAAGCTCCTACATTGCAAGTCTTGCATCACTTTCCATCATTTGGTAGCATGTATGGTACCGTCCCCATACAACTTATGCGCAGAGGTAGATGTGGCCCGACTTACTCGACAACGTTTCTTTTTCTTTTCGACTAGAAAAAGGTGGCGGAAGGCATAGCCCAGATGAATATGGCTACTCCCAGTCTTGAGACATCGCGTTAATGTCCCAGCAGTGGCAGCCTCATGACAATTTCCGTAATCTGCTACTAATGCAATTTGAAGTGATAGGCCTGGCAAGGAAAGTCCGTCACCAGATCACAGCTCCTTGGTAGGACTATACACATACACAACTAGGCATTTACGAGCCTACTTCTAGAACTGGGTAACCCACCCATCCCACCCAGAAACCCTTACACAACTTCTTCGCACAGGGGTTAAAAAAGGGAGGCGTTCAAAAGCTCACGACGAATTCCCTGATTTTTCCAGGTTTTCCAGATCGATGGAAGGTGCAGTACACGACCAACATTTTTTTTTCTAATTTCACTATCGCTTTGCTAAATCAACAATTGCACTGCCGTAATTGTTATTGGTAAAGAGCAGGAAAAGGCCACAATCTGCCGAACACAACTAAATCTCACTTTACTACACGTAACGTCCCAGATTACTTAGGCCCAAAGAGCTTTTCCTTTACCAGAAATGAAACAAAGTGAAGTAAAAAGGTTAAATAAAGTAAACAGGTTACTCCAAAACCGAAAGACCTAAACCGAAAAACATTCTATATAGCTGAAAGATTTTCCGGAGAATGTTCAAATTCCACGATTTTCGGTAAATATTTGTCAAATGACCTGATTTTTTCCATAAATTTTTCCCCGGTGTTCTAAGTAGAACGCCACCCTGTAAAAGCTGTAGCTTGATGTGTCTTGGATGAGGCCGAAGTCTCATTATTTGCTTAACGGACTTTCATGTGTCCTTACACAAGATCAAGATGTCCTTCCAAACTATTCTCCAACCAGATGATGAGCACTAAAGCGAAATGCTAGGAAACTTTAGTGCTGATTTATCCTACAGAGTGAAAACAATTGTGCTAATCCTAAGTGAACTCTAGTTATGTTCTTACTTCTATGATTCTAAACGCTGCGTTAGGTTGGAGTGAATTTTACATTCACTGGTCTCATCGATGTAGGTTATCGATGCAGCCTACTAAGATGTCTTATGATTTAAGACCACCTCTTTCACTAGCTGTTAAGGTGCCGACTTTGCCAGATTCGAACAGCTAATATAAACAATGAAAATGAAGATGGTGGGAGTATAACGTCATCGTAATGAGATGACTGTATAAGATGTTGGATATGTATGATGCCTACTAAAGCATCTGCCTTAAGATGCCAAACTGATAAAACTGCAAAAACCATAAAGGAGGTAAAGCAATTAGACCGTTCGGTATCCCAATAGCGTAATGTGGAAATTCCTAGGGCCACAAATAACCATATTTCTGCCTCCGATTAATAGATATTAGCTGTAATCTAAAAACCGTAAGAATTGTTCAGTTGTTCCTTGCATACGCAGTCAGTGACACCCTTCGTCAACTGTAATGCCCTTGGCAGCATTAAACCTTTGTGATATTTCTAAAATTTGACCTATGCAGTATTTCATTTGTACCTATCATTCGCGAAGTTAGGGACACCCTTGTCAATTGTAAAACCACATGGCAGCTACTTTACTACTTGATCCGAATTAAATGGTGGACATAATCTGAAAAAGGTTGACCAGGGGGTGAAAGGGGGTATCAGATTTACCTCGGTGGAATCGCCAACTGGAAACCAAGGGAACGCCGGTACGAATCCCATTAAAAAACGGGAGTCTGCAGGAAAAGGTAAACTGGCCAAGCGATTGCTCGTAATCATATCATACACGGCTGTATATATATATGATTAAACTAAAACTAAAATTATTTCTCCGTTCATATTCAATATATTTCGACCAAACTTGGCCAGATAGTAGATAGGTATGAAAGGTCTATTTATGCCAACTTGTAGGGAGCCACACGTAAATTTGAAAACTGTTCACGTGTGACACGGTTTCAGAAAAAACTACCTCTAAATCTGACACATGATCTAAGCCAGAAATTCCTTTGGCTTCATCCTCAGAGACCACTTTATGGATTGGTCGAGCCATTTCGGAGTTACGGGACCCTGAACGATCAGTTGGATTGTTACAGAACAACGCCACTAAACAAACCCCACATCCAACAACCTCTGTATGTGCGCGCACGTTCACTCCTTTGTGAATGAAAAAAAATGACTGCCACAAAGCATAGACTGAATTGTTTGGTGATGCCATAAAAAAGTTACGGATTACAAATAACGTCAAGTGTGCCGTAAAAGAAAAGGGTTGTAGGATTTTGTACACTGATAAAATTGATGATTTTTAATTAAAGTAAATGTACAATTGGAAAAATTGCATCCGTTTTAAGTGCTGTAGTGCTTTACCAAAGTGAGCAGTGTTGGGCAGTGCTGGAAGTGTAAAATGGTTCATAATAAAGGTTTGTCGAAAAAATGTATTACCATAAGCGAGTTCCTCTTAGCATAGTTCCCTAATAATAATCCTTTTTTTTTTCTACAGGCTGCAGCGCAGATCAGCTGACAACCTGCAAAGGCACGCCTGGTGATTGCGACGATACAACATGCTCACTAGATAATAATGCACCCACTTGTAAGTGCGGCTCCGCGTGTGAGCTCAGTCCAGACAAAGCGAGTTGTGTGAAAAAACCAGGTAAGAAGAAACAATAGGTGTTTTTCAGCTGATTAAGTTTAAAACAAGTTTAAGATTACGTCGTCAGTTGGCAGCCTGAAACTATAAAGCCTACCTTATTTCATAAATGTGGGCTTTTGGGGCTGAAGTGTTCTATCATCGGCAGGCTATGGTTTGGATTTTGTAGCAAGACTTAGCGTAGCAACGAATTCTCGTGGTTAGCCAGTGCGCAAAAAAAAACCATGAGATTCAACCAGTTTGGCATTATTAAGGTGCTGAATCGGTTGGGGGACAGGAAAGAAAGGACCTCGTCATGGGACACATTTAGACGCTTGAATGTTATGGGATATTAACCAACGAATTGCCGGCTCACTGGCACTTTTCCGAATACATTTCCAACTGTTTGTCACTGAATGGCGCGGAGTGATTGAAGCCAAGAAATCGTGCGTTAAAACCAGACCTGATAGACCTGACCCGCACTAACGGTGCATCAAACACCAACCCGTATAGCACGGGCTACAACTAGTTTGTGACGTGTAGAAGGTTAACGAGTAAACTTGTACCCGGTTGAACTTTTCTTAATCTCATAACCCTTTCCTCCTGCCCAGTCTTAGTAGTAGGGCGCATGCCTTCCGGCCACTAAGGTCCTAATAAATCCGCGGTCCGCACTACTTATTGTTGATGGTTGAATGGAAATCGGCAAACTCTTTAATTTATATGATTGGAAGTCCTCACTCCAGCAAAACTAAAAAATCTCCGTTCGTATTCAATATTTTTCGACCAAACTTGGCCAGATAGTAGATAACTGGGCAGTGGCAAAACGCCACACACAAAAAATACAAGAGAAGTGAACAATTCAAAGTATTGATATCGGAGCCAAAAAGGCTGCCACCAAGTTACATTAGTTGCCAAGCTAATCCCACCGACGAAAAAAAACTTGACCATTGCTACCTATATCGGCAATGGTCAGGTTTTTGATTTAACCTTTGCTCTAATACTCGGTGGGGTTAGCTTGGCAACTAATGTAATAACTTGGTGGCAGCCTTTTTGGCTCTGATATTACTACTTTGATTGGCTGAAACTTGGCGGGTTCTTGTGGATTTTGTTTTAAATAGTCTTATGGAGAATTTGGTTCAACGGTAAGCCTATTCATTCATGCAACAATGCGACGAGACTAATTATTTTAGTTAAGTCTATAGCTAGCTATAAGAAAGTAACGAGGTTTTAATTAGCCAGGTTATTTAACGATGGAGAATTTGGTTCGACAGTAAGCCTATTCATTCATGCAACAATGCGACGAGACTATTTTAAACGAAGTTAAAATCCATTTGATTTTATTCTGTTATCTTAGGATTTTAATTCGACGATCAAATGTAATTTAATTTAGTTAACGTCGAAGAAGTCTATTAGCCATAAGTAAGGCTGTACCGATACCGAGCTGCCGAGCCGATTCTCGTCGAACAGAGCATGATCCGTAATGCTCGGAATACCGAGCAATTACGTTCATTTAACCGAGCCGAGCAGCGCCGCTCGCGTCTTGGTACGCAATCCCGGGGCCAATGGACCTTGAATGCATGCTTCATTTTGCTGGATTCCAGTTGATGATTATGGTCTATGCATGGTTCCTGCTGCAGGAAGGTTGAACGACTACCACAGAATTCAATACAGGAACTAAATTTGTAGGTAATTCGTGCTGATTAAGTACTATACAATAATGGTTGTTTAATTGGGCCACACCAGATATACCGATATGTCATCAATTACATTATACGAAACTAATAGTAGCCTATCGTTGCAGCGCTATACTAGGCTGTTTTATTGAAAAGAATTTTCTATCTAGAAGTCTGCTTGACATTTGTAAACGACATGTAAACGAAATGTAAACGACACGAGTGTTGGTTGCAAAAAAAAAGGCAAAACGCACTAAAAAAGTCAAATCAAAAATTAAGATTGGTTTATTGCCGAAGTCGCTTTGAATTCGCTTTCGCTCTCACTTTCGTGAGTGAAATTAAAAAGAAATTACAATGGTTACTACAAAAGTGTTCTAAAGAACTGTGAAACTGGTGTGATATATGAAAATGAAGAAATAAAGACATAAAAATGAAATTAGGTACGTGAAAAAAGAAAAGCAGGTACGTGAAAAATGTGAAAAATAAAAAAGGTGGAAGGTGAGAAATTGTGCAAAGGCTGATACTCCTGGCAGCACCCCTTTGATTACAACAGCTGCTCGGTTCTCCTTGGCAGCACTGCTCGGCTCGGTTATGCTCGGTGTACCAGGCATTTTTTGAGTGCTCTGCTTGGGCTCGGCAGGAAAATATCTGCTCGGTACAGCCTTAGCTGTAAGAAAGTAACATATGTTTTAATTTGCCAATTAACTTCCCAAACTGAATAACGTTGTAAACCGTGGTCGTCTCTATCTGGTACCATTGCGAAGTTGGAAAAGGCGACGGACAGACGGACGAAGTCGTTGCAAGTCTTCTCAGCCTATACGGCTGTACAGGAGACTAAAACTGAAGCGTAACGAGGGACAAAATAAGGAAACATAAATGTTGCCGTGGATTGCGTAAGAATAAAGGGATGCACGTTAGATAATGGTTACGCAACAAAACGAGTATCCTAAAAACCCAAAAATAAACTGCTTCGCGTTCTGCTGTTTTAGTAACAGCGACTTTTATTGAAGCATGGTCATACAATAAACTAAGCCGTGTTTATTTCGCCGCCTAATTGGCGATGGTTAATTTGAAAATTATACATGTGAAAATTATAGAAATAAAATTACAAAAGCAGAGTTACAGAAGACGACGGTTTACGTTCAGTCCTATGAAAGTTGTGATATCCAACCAAAACCAAAATTGGTAGACTGGTGCTACTTATACCTTGGGTATCTAGGACTTGGTCGCTAGGTCGCTAGGAGTGTATTTGTCCTCTTCCGTGTAATTGTTTTCCCTTTCCCATTACATGCTGCAAGTCGTATTGGCTATACGAAAAACAGTAAATCTTCGGGCCGGTGGTTTTTCTCCCCGTTGATGTAAACAAAGGCCTTGTAATTGCCTACATGCAAAAGGCCTACATGCTGGCGGTATAGGCTCGTATGCCTAGTTGTGTAGTGGTATCCAGGAGCTGTGATCTGGTCCCAGACTTTCCTTGCTAGGCCTATCCATTCAAATTGCAGTAGTAGATTAGGGCAAATTGTCATGAGGCCTCCACTGCTGGGATATTGAAGCATGTTTCAAGACTGGGAGTATCCATCTTCATCCGGGCTAGGCCTTCCGTCCCCTATTTCTAGTCATGGTAGTACAAGTACAAACACGTTGAGTAAGTCAGGCCACACATCCACCTCTGAAGTGGCATTTATCATCGAGCCTATGCCATGTTGTTCCCCATTGATGTAAAGAAATGTTGAGGAATGTGTACCTAATCCTGTACAACAAACGGGGATGAATAAACTACCCATGACGAAGAGTGTATTCTTGTCGTTTTATGGCCAATCTGTGCTGTAGTGAACTGCTGAACTCCCTCTTACATTTGTACTTGACTTAAACCTTTAGGAAAGACTTAAAAGTGTAACAGATAGGTACTTCAGGTTTTCCTTTCGTCTCACATGATTGTAAAGACTACAATTTTAAATCGCAGCCTCTCCCTAGTTCATTCAACGTTTAGGCAACAAAAGATCCTACATTGCATGTCTTGTGTCACTTTCCATCACTTGGTAGCATGTATGGTACCGTCCCCCACAAGAATACAACTTTGTGTAGAGGTGGATGTGGCCTGACTTACTCGACAACTTTTCTTTGTACTTATACTACCATGACTACTACCATGAATAGAAAAAGGGGGCGGAAGGCGTAGCACGGATGAAGATTGCTACTCCCAGTCATGAAACATGCTTTAATGTCCCAGCAGTGGAGGCCTCATGACAATTTCCCCTAATCTACTACAGCAATTTGAAGAGATAGGCCTGGCAAGGAAAGTCTGTCACCAGATCACAGCTCCTTGGTTCCACTACACAACTGGCATACGAGCCTATTTTTAGAACTGGGTAAATAGCCACCAATTCGGAAAACCTTACACTACTTCGTCGCACCGGGGTTATAAAAGCTGTAGCTTTATGTGTCTTGGATGTGGCCGAAGTCTCATTATTTGCTTAACGGACTCATAAAGTTCAGATAGTCCTTACAAATGTTCTCCAACCAGATGTTGATTTATCCTACAGAATGAAAACAACTATTGTGTCAATCCTAAGTGAACTGTAGTTATGTTCTTACTTCCATGATTGTAAACGCTGCGTTAGGTTGGGGTGAATTTTACATTCACTGGTCTCATCGATGTAGGTTATCGATGCAGCCTACTAAGATGTCTTACGATTTAAGACCACCTCTTTCACTAGCTGTTAAGGTGCCGACTTTGCCAGATTCGAACAGCTAATATAAACAATGAAAATTAAGATGGTTGAGTATAACGTAATTGTACTGAGATGACAGATAAGATGTCTGCATAAGATGTCAGATATGTAAGATGCCTACCAAAGCATCTGCTTTAAGATGCCAAACTGATATGAGAACGAAAACCATAAAGGGGTAAAGCAATTAGACCTTTCGGTGTCCCAATAGCGTAAGTGGAAATTCCTAGGGCCACAAATAACTATGATTGCCTCCGATGAATAGATATTACGCCCATAATCTAAAAACCGTAGAGGATTGTTCATTTGTCCCTTGCATACGCAATCAGACACCCTTCGTCAACTAATTCGCATGACATCATTAAACCTTTGTGACATTTCTAAAATTATGTAGTATTTCATTTGTCCCTAGCATTCGTGAAGTTATGGACACCCTTGTCAATTGTAAAAGCACATGGCAGCTACGTTTACTATTTGATGCGAATTAAATGGTGGACATGATCTGAAAAAGGGTGACTAGGGTTGGTGATAACATTATCAGATTAACCTCGGTGGAATCACCAACTTAGAAACTAAGGGAACGCCGGTTCGAATCCCATTAGTTTGCAGGAAAGGGTGAAACTGGCCAAGCGATTGCTCATAATCTTTATCATACACGATTTACTTCTCCGTTCATATTCAATATATTTCCACCTAACTTGGCCAGATAGTAGAAAGGCATGGAAGGTATATTTATGCCAACTTTCAAATTCCGTGCAAGAGTAAACTAAGCTATTTAAATTAGCTAACTCGCTAAACTCATCTAAATAAACTGTTAAACGTAGGGAGCGGCACGGAAATTTGAAAACTGTTCACTTGTTCTTGTGTGACACGGTTTCAGAAAACTACTACACCTACCTCAAATCTGAAACATGATCTTAAGCCAGAAATTTCCTTTGGCTCATCCTCAGACCACTTCGATTGGTCAGCCATTTCGGAGTTACGGGACCCTGAACGATCAGTTTTTTACGGAACAACGCCACTGAACAAACAAACCCCACATCTTACAATAATCACCGCATGCATTCGTCCGCGCGTTCATACCTTTGTAAATAAGACTTACTGTCACAAGGCATAGGCTGAATTGTGTTTGATTCCATAAAAAAGTTACACGGATTACAAACAAACCCGTCAAGTGTGTCGTAAAAGAAAAGCGGTATATGATAAGCGTTTCACTTATCAAAATGCACGAATAAAATTGATGATTTTTAATTGAATGTTTAAGAGCTGTTGTGCTTTACCAAAGTGAGCAGTGTTGGGCAGTGCTGGAAGTGGAGCAGTGCTATTTTTTGTTAGTTTTGGAATTTTTTACTATTTTTCTCAATTGTAAAAACGTGCATGTCTGCACACAAGTACCATGGTATTCCAAAAATCTGAACTAGAATAATTAAAATAAAACTTTAAAAATTCGTTTAAGACTTATGATGCGTGATGTTATCCTAATAAAATGGTTCATATTAAAGGCTTGTCGAAAAAATGTATTACCATAAGTGAGTTCCTCTTAGCATAGTCCCTAAAATTCTTTTTTTCCTACAGAATGCAGCGCACCTCAGCTGACAACCTGCAAAGGCACGACTGGTGATTGCGACGATACAACATGCTCACTAACCAATAATGCACCCACTTGTAACTGCGGCTCAGCGTGTGAGCTCAGTCCAGACAAAGCGAGTTGTGTGAAAAAACAAGGTAAGAAGAAACAATAGGTGTTTTTCAGCTGATTAAATTAAAACAAGTTTAAGCTTACGTCGTCAGTTGGCAGCCTGAAACCATAAAGACTACCTTATTTCATAAATGTGGACTTTTGGGGCTGAACAGTGTGCTATCATCGGCCGGCTAAGGTTTGGATTTTGTTGCAAGTACTTGCGTAGCAACGAATTCTCGTGGTTAGCCAGTGCGCAAAAAAAAATCCTCGCAGAATCAACTAGTTGGCATTATTAAGGTAGTGAATCAGTTGGGGGACAGGAATGAAAGGACCTCGTCGTGGGACACATTTAGACGCTTGAATGTTATGGGCTATTAACCAACGAATTGTCAGCTCACTCCGACGCTCCGGCACTTTTCCGAATCCATTTCCGACTGTTTATGACTGACTCGCGCGGAGTGACTGAAGCCAAGAAATCGTAAAACTACGTTAAAGGGATAAACCTCCCAGCTCCATTTTTCTCGATCCTCCACATCAAGTACGACCCCAAAGGTCTATTTCCTTTCCGTTAGTCTTTTCCTTGCTAAAAATCCTTTTTTAAATGTGGAGATTTTCTGTTGAATATAATGGAACTTTATTTACTAACGACCGGTCACTAATTTGTGCATTGCGCGCGTACAATAATCATGACGTTTCATCTCGGTGTACATCTACTAATTTTCTAATAATTTACCATGAGATCTAAAATCTAATAGACTAATGCGGTAAAAATTAAAATTAATTATTCCAATAGATCGTCGAAGCAAAATTATACGACACTAGCCTAGAAAATTATAAATTGTGATTTTAAAATAAGAATTATTCCGGTTTGTGACGACACAATGGGTTCACGCTGGCTGGACTATTAGGTGCAATGCCAATTGAGACAGTAGCTAAGTTTTCGTTGCGAGGAACGAAGCTACCGTCTCAGTTGGCCTTAGCTGTGGTAAATACGCGGATTTAATCGTCGCGTGGGTGTTGAGGCAGGCGGAAGGTTAGAAGGCAAACGGTATGTTGCTTTTAAGTGTTAAGCATAACCAGACCTGATAGACCTGACCCGCACTAACGGTGCAGACGAACACCTACCCGTGTAGCACGGGCTACAACTAGTTTGTGACGTGTAGGTGGTTAACGAGTAAACTTGTACCTGGTTGAACTTTTCTTATTCTCGCAACCCTTTCCTCCTGCTTAGTTTTATAAATAAATAAGAATTTGACCTATAATGGTCAGGAGAACGGAAGGGCTGGGGCCACTGACACCGATCCTGCAGAAAAAGAAACATGGGAAAAAGGGGAAATGTTTAAGTTTGGTAATTTCTTTTTAAAAACTTAATGAGTGGATTTTCATCCAAGCGACGCTTAAATTCACTGAGGGCGAATTTACAAAAGCTTCTGGAAGAGAATTCCAAGGTCCTATTACCCGAGACGCAAAGAAAAACTTTCTGCAGTCCGTGCGTGGAATGGGCATGCTCAATTTAAGGGAATGGCCGCGAGTTTTACTGTTACAGGCCAGGGTGAAGAACGGAACATCGATAGAGAGCAACCCATGCAGAATTTTAAAGGTCAAAACAAGGTCAGCCTTCAGTCTCCGGAGTTCAAGGGGATCAAGGCATGCCATAGATCAACCGTGTGTTGGGAGAATGATTGCGGTACCCAGTAAGACCACGAGTAAAAGAGCGTTGGATGGCTTCAAGTTGGGTCAATATCCTGCAAAAGGTAGGTGACCAAACCGGACTCGCGTATTCGAGGATTGGCCGCACAAACACCTTGCAGGCCCAAATTTTGGTCACAATACTAGCAGATGTAAAGCAATGTCGGACGATTGCCAACCTACGGTAGGCCGAGGCTGAAATCAGTGGCACATTAAACGGTCACTGAACGGCAAAAAACCGTTCCCCTTTCCCGGGGTGGGGGGGGGGGGTGGGCAGGGAACCTCGCACGACGAGCAAGCACGGCCCTGGTATAATCCAGTTCGAAGTGTGGTATCGATTTAGTTCGACTTAACAAAATGGCTTGAAGAAAACTTGGTATGAACTGCGAATAAACCTGAACTGAAAAGAGCTTGGTTGTATATCTGTGCACCCTGAACTATAATGATCTTTGGCTTTGGATCACGAAAAATTTCACGTGATTGGAAATCGTATGAGAATACGGATACAGATAACCGATTGTTTTTCTATAGCAGAGCACCTTGTTGATATCCAAGATGGTTACAAAAACAATAGCGGCCGTCGATGAAAGCCGCTCCCTCCAGCAAGATGTTGCCGCTCATAAAATACCAGCAGGACTCGAGATACGCTGCGCGCACAATAGTGTAGAAGGCTCCCGTGATGCATTCCTTGCTTTTCACGGAATAAGTGAAACACTGAACCCTAAAACGAGTTTCGTGAGCCTTTGTCGAAACTATTTTAATCCCACACCCACCTGACCACTGTCAGATGCAGTTCCGAATCCCAGTGATGTTTCCCTAATAAAATGGGCCATAAAGGGTTGGCGAAAAAATTCGTAAGGTATTATTTAACATGGTTATTACATGCGCACTAAATGAATCTAGAAAGCGTAGGAGCCGGGTTGTAGTATGCTTGTCCTGCATATTGTACCGATGTGTACGTATGATTAAGCCTGGCTGGTGGACGTGAGGTAGTTCCTACAAACTAAGTAAAGCAAAGCAAGCAAGCAAAGTAAATTATGCTTAATAATATAAAGCACTGACAGCATAACGCCTATTTTCACTGACTCTTAATTTAATACGGAATAAAAATAATTACTACACGCCACAAGTGTTTCCCAAATAATCAGTATTTGTATAACCGCGTTTTTGTTTTTGGTAGTAAAATTATTGCTTCATCCCTAAGTGTTTCAGTGCAGTAATAAATGCTGGCTTAGTTAAATATATACTATAATAGAAGTAAAATTGAAGATGCCGTCAACAGTTAGAATGGATGGCAGCAATAGATTTTTTTTCAGTTATCCAGCAGCCGACGAAATTTTTCCACTTCGTGTTACTACGGTAATATGCACTGGTTGTCTGCATTTCCGTATTAACTGGCGTTATGAGGTATGGGAGTACGGTAACATTCCCATGTCTCGTGCAGGGGCATTATAGGTGTCCCATAAAAATTGGCAGCCTGATACGAAGGTAAGGCGCATTATTTCCTAAATGTTCACTTCCAGAAAGGAGTTAAATTGTTGTTTAACAATGTCGCAATGCACGGTACCGAGGTGAATTGTTTCAAAGGATTAACTTAAACATAAGATTACTTGCTTACTGAATGCTGGATTTCTCAGGGCTTTTTTTTAGCCTTCAGTCAAACATACGCATGCGACTTTTCCGGGGCTGCACCAAAGCGGAAATGTCACGGGGCGGCGTTTTCGGGGGGTGTGGGAGAGGGTGCCAGGGCAAGTGTGTGTTTCAAAGGATTAACTGCTTACTGAATGCTGGATTTCTCAGTGATGTTTTTTTTAGCTTCTTTTCCGGGGCTGCACCAAAAGGAGAATGTCACGGGGCGAAGTTTTCGAAACATTCCTCTGTGCCGCTTCCAGCCCCGGTCTGCGACGGCGTTCCTGCCACCCATCCTGTCAAGAAATCAAGGAGAAGATTCCCGATGGGGTCGTCTACAGTAACGTCCAGCTCAACCTACAAACCAACTACACGTTCTCCAACGGCCACTATTCATTCTTCCTCGCCCACATTGCAGGGGGACCGACGTTCCCATCCTGTTCCGCCACCACTCACTGACTCCTATCCAGCCGTTCCAGGCACCTCTGGCATCAGGACTCCGCCCAGTATCCTAAAAAAGTCCAGCATACCAATCCGGTCGGCCGTCAGGATTAAGCAGGTTACTTAAGAGATTCGCACCAATGGCCTCCCGCTACAAACATTCTTCTACCTCCGAAACCTCTGCCTGATTGACGGACTCACAAGACTCTGGGAGCCACCCCCAATTCCTAATGAATCCCGGTCGACCCCCCCCCCCCCCTCGTTCCCTTCCCCCACGGAGATGGAGAACCTCCACTTCATCAACTTTGTTATACAATTTGTGCAAAACTTCTTTAATTATTCTGACGCCATGCCTTCGCCAATCCGCAGCCGCAGCGGATGCTCTTAAAGCTGAGAACGCCCTTCTTCGCGCTACTAATGAGGCCTTAACTAACGAACGAAGTTATGAACCAGAAGTATCTATTCCAACAGCTCAACTATGCACACTATAATTGGGTCTCCCCAATACCTTCCTCGCCACCTTGGCGTGCGTGTTACTGTGCGCGATCGCGGACGCGGCACCTCCGCTCCGCACCTTCCCCTCGTTCGCCCGCCCGTGAAACGCCAACGCCATCCCCAGCCTCCCTTTGCCAGACAGCTCCGTCTCCTCTACCTTTGCCCCTCCAAGACCCATCCACAACTGCGCCGTCCAATCTTAGTCCCAATCGAACCTGGCACGCCTTCGCTCCCATCTGCGGATCTCCTCGCCGTCACCTCCACTGGACCCCCATCCTACTTACCGTTGGCCACCGATGATGTCCGCTCGACCCACCAACGAGCCTCCCACCGGACCTTTTGCATCCATCTACAACAACCGCGTCCGAAGGGTTTCTTCCCGAGCCTCGTCCCCCGTCCTTAGAACACTATGGCATCAATCTACCATCACTGCAGCCTTGCCATCCTCCTCAAGCTATTCCGTGTGGCAGTTCGACGACGCTCCCAGCTTTCTCCCCGTTTTCTATGGCATGCAGCGCAATGATAAAACATAGGGCGACATGCCATGCTTTAAAGTGACAGGAATGACCTTCGGCTTCCGCGCAACCCCGGACTAAAAAGTCTTATCTTACCTTGCACCTTGCCATCAACTTCTCGCCACTCATCTATCCGGACTGCGGTGAGACGCCCACTCATGCTTGTACTAACTTTCATGTGTACCCGCCTCGCCCGGACACTTGGGGCCTTAGCCCACGTTACCATTTTACCTCTTGTGCGCCATCTAACCATTCAACTCTACTCCCATTTTTTGATCGGACTTTCTACTCGTCCTTGCCGTCCCTTCTGCGATTGGCTTCATGGTGTCCTTCGGATTCAGTCCCATGCTCCGCCACAGTGGTACAGTTCTCTTCTCCTCGTGAAAAGCGTTAAACCTTCTTCCCAGACCTAACTTCGTCTACGGACTTTGCGTCTGGCCCATCACACGCCTCCAGCTCCTGTCAACACTGTCCTCCACCATGGTTAAATCATCTCTCCTGCGTTCTCGTTGATGTGCCGCCTGTCTATCCTGCCTTCAAGTTTCTACTAAAGCAGCCGTCCAATATTCAACTTCCCACAAGGTAAGAGGTTTCATTTCTCAAATACTTGATCTCTTACCCTTGTGCCCACATGTCAGACCTCTGCATGCAACGAAGCCTACACATTTTTTATCCAATTCTTAACCCTATCCGCACTCGGATCTCACTCGGTAACAGACACGATGTGATCCTCTGGATCCACCTCCTCAGCCCACGAACGGTCGTCCTCCGTCCAAGAGTGAAAGTGGTTGGGATAGCAGGTTGGTCTACATACCGTCACTTTGTGCCTGGGGCAGCCGACTCGTACCGCGGGAAAGAAACTAAAAACTGGGGCTGTGACGGGCTCCCGTCATATATACATTACCCGCCCAAGCCTCCCCACCATGAGCTATGTTATGGGGAGAAATGATGGCATCCACCGCCTTTGCGTAGGGGCTTACATGGGCAAGCCCGGCTCATGCGTGGTGAGGTACGAGCCAGGCAGGGAAGGCAACTTCAACTTCTAGCGGATACAAAAGCTCTAAAGGGGGAAACTGCTAATGTAAATAAGTTATGTATATTTTAGTTTATGTGTAAACTAAAATTAAGCAGATGCAGGCCCTGCAATTTTAGTCTTTTCCGTGCATGTTGTCAAAACCGGAAATAAGCTGAGCCAGTTCCGGTACTTTTTTCATACAGAAACATAACTAGCAAAAATCTTTAGTCAAGGACTTACAACCCTTAATATGCAAACGACTTAGCTATAAACTGTTAAATAACGCCTACAATTTGCTGGCACGTCTAATCAAAAACCATGAAAAATCGACTAATATTTCAGTCACTTCCGACCATACGACAAAAGTGATGCATGACCCGTTCAAATAAACGACTGGAGTGGGACGAATCGTCATTTAACAATAGCTGACGACGCAAGCCCCTTTTTCTCCCCGACTATATTTCAATAACTGCTTTATGCATTACATGCATAAGCAGTTATCACCATGATCTAGACACTCGCTTAGTGTCCGTCGTTCATCCCATTGTAGACATCCGATTGTTAAAAAATTGATTGTTAATGAAAAACGCGGCCTCGACTAGCAGATATGGCTTAACTGTAAGCAACTATTTGGCATGTTACGGATAAATCCCTATGCGACAAATCTTTCTAATTGTGGTAAATGTAAGGGGAAGGTGCAGGGATAAAGAAACTAAAGTTAGGTTGAGCGTCCACCATTCATAGAGAAAGATGCGTCAATAACGTTTTTATGTTACTGACTAGTAACTAGCTAGTAACGCTGGCGCCATGTTAAATCCCATAGACTCAAAGGTCATGGCTTGGCGCAAAATTGAGAAGGCCTACGTAGCTGCATTTTGGCACACGGATACATGGTGATCTGAGCATGGTCCTTTCGTATGGTGGGTTTTAAAATTCGCCACCAGCGAATTTCGTTTTTCAAGTTGCAACTAAAGATTTCAAGCAACAATGGCTTGAACAAACACTGGTTCTTAGATTTATTGTAAAAGCCTGGACGAACTGAAAAGCAATAGTTGTATTTCACTCTTTAAGTGCACAAACGGTATCAATGTGATAAAGTGCATGAAGATCGTTGATTTCAGCTGACTACTATATACGGACTCCTATACACTATAATTCCGCTCATATAAAATAAATATGCAACACATACGAATGAAATTTGGTATTCAGCACTCTTTTAACTCCAATACGTGCCTTTTAAGGTTTGACGTTTGGGGAAGCATTAACAGGCATTACTCCTTGTTTATTTATTCACACTTAGGCTGAGCAGAAGCCAGCTCCTTATTAGAACGACTTAACATGCTAACGGACTGCCATAAATAAACTGCAACACAACATTGTTGATAAAATGCACGCGCTACTTGCTTGTAGTAGGGCGCATGCCTTCGGTCCGCAGTCCGCGCTACTTATTGTTGATGGTTGAATGGAAATCAGCAAACTCTTCAGTCCTCACTCCAGCAAAACTAAAAAAAATAAATTGATCTCCCTTCTTATTCAGTATTTTTCGACCAAACTAATTGGCCAGATGATAGATAACTGGGCAGTGGCAAAAATAAGACTAAAGTGATATCTAAAAACCCACAAGGGTGAAAGAACCCGCCCACTTCAGCTAATCAAAGTAGTGATATCGGCCAAAAAGGCTGCCACCAAGTTACTACATTAGTTGCTGTCAAAACAACTCGGCAGTGGGAGAGCCAAGCAACATGTCGTTACTGCAACATTACTGCTGATTCCCAAGTTGTAACAAGTATTAAACAACCAACGCTCATGTGCCAACAAAAACCTGCGCCCACCAACAAAATGTGGACGTGATAACTCGTCACTAACCGATGCCAACCAACAAGCTCAACTGATCCATACCCAGAAAAGTGAAACATCACCTCCCCAAAAATGGCGGCTTCAATTTTCACTCAATATTTGCAACATGCTCCACAACCTGCATCCAAGTTCTTTTCCCATGCAAATCTTGACACCATTCTTGCATTATCGACAAGGCCACTTGAACTTGGAACTCGAGGAACACTTCCAACTTGTCCTCCTGCAACCCATCTTGACAAGAGAACAGCAAAGTCATCCGTTCCTAATTCCTTCCGTTTCTGCCGCATTTCGAAGTTCCTTTGATTCTTGCAGATGATCGTCTATCGTTGAAGTTCTTGTACTGGTAGTTACTCTCTGCTGATCGGAGTAAGTAAGAAAAAGGGAAAGTGCTTGGAAATCATCCCGGCCAAGACTTCGCCAGTCTGGAAACTTCATTCTCTTTCCTCTATGACGATGAAACCCGCTCGATTTTGACTGGTGGCACCTGAGTGTGGTACATAGTCCTAAACCAACTTCCGTGGGTGAACCACCAGGTACGGCCACCGGACTCCACCGAAGAGGACTAAAATTTGCCTGAGCAGCCCTTCTGCAACAGCATAAGTTAGTACTGCCCAGGTCAGTAGATATTTGAGCGGGCTTTTCTTATTTGCGATGTTAGCTTTTCTAACCTTATAATGTGTACCTATAAAATATATGCTTATGAGTGCGAGTGAGTGTTCATGTTTGTCAACCAAAATTGCCACTTTCTAAAGGCTTATTAGCAATAATTTGGCAGACAGAAACCGAAGCATAGACCCAAATTATTTCCAAGGAGCATATCTTCTGTACAGCACGACGTATCACCATTACTTAACTACAACATTACTGAGCGAACCTTTCCATCTTGCCCTTTAGTTCTGCCATTCTTACTTTCTTCCGTGACCCTCGTGAATATCTTATCCTGTAACACTACATCATCAAGCTTAAAAACGTCTAGATTTTACTCCGTACGTAAGTAATATCAAGCTTAATCGGGCATTCATTTTTGGGAACGTTCATCATGTGAACTGACTGTAATTGTAGCAGATATTCTTCTTTCCATTTTCCCCAGAAGTTGTCCAACAGCCTCTTCCGAAAATTCCTTTGAAGAATCCACAAAGAGATTTGGCAACACTTCAGCTAAGCTCCCTTCAGCTCTTCCAAACAAAAAATGGGCAGGGGTAAGATATTCCGCATCATTCGAATCATCTGTCGTGGCAAGTAAAGGTCTATTATTGATGACTGCTTCAATCTCCACCAGAATGGACATCAATTCTTCGTATTCCAACAGAGCAGCTCCTAAATTTTCTTCACCGAACCTACCATTCTTTCGTAGAATCCTCTCCACCAGGCTGCCAAAGGAGCAATAAAACGCCATTCAATTCCTTCTCTTGCAACTATCCCTTCTCTTGTACTTCAGTGCTTGCCGCTATATTCCAAGCTTCACGAAGCATTGTCAGCCTGTTGGAATGTTTTGGCGTTATCACTGTACACAATTCTGCGAAGGCCTCTTCTGGCGATGAATCGACAAAATGCAAGAAGAAAATGTTTAATTCCTTGTGATACCAAATCTAAATGCACAGCTCTTGTTCTGAAGCCACTTTTATAACCAAAGGTCCAGCGAAGTCAAGACCAGTTGTATGAAAGGAAAAGGTTTGACCCAATCTAGTAGCTGGTAAAGGTGCTTAGAAACTGGCTTTGCACTCCATTTTCGGCATATTAAACATCCCCGTAAAATTTTTCTGTTTGTCTGCCTCAATTATCCAAACGGAAGATTTCAAAAGTATTCAAGTTGTTTGAACACCGCCATGTAGCATCAGAAGAAGTATGTGCATTACATAAAGAATCAACAATTTTCTTTTAAAGGGGAATTCCAGTGGTTTATACTTATCAAATAAACCCCTAGAGCATCGTACACTGACATTAGACACATAAAAAACGGCAAACGTAGGTTTAGTATATCCAAATATCATTTTTCTAAAAGCTGTTTCTTTTGATTCG
>JAHWFP010055896.1:0-14800 GCA_023313725.1 Lithobius niger | reverse complement strand
AATTTGTTCATTTTCATATTGATATTTAGTACCACAGTTTATTTTTTTTATCTTTAGTATCTTTTGTTGCACTTTTGTTTGTGTACCAGGCCGAAGTGAGCTAGCTAGTTCTTATTCAACTTTTCATTAGATAAATTTAAGTACACCAAGTGAATTGTGTGCGTTAAACTCACCTTGGGCTATGTTAATATTAACATATTACTGATGTATAAGATGTATTCGCAATCAAAGAATGTGTAAATATGTAGATTTGTCGTAATCTCAAATGGATAGCATAGGAGAATCAATGTAATTGATTGAGCTGTACTTACGAATCAAATACACATGTAGACATCACACATACACGCATACCGTTTTTTTTTTTTTTTTGCTTTCATTACACCCTGTTACTCAGTCAACTCGTCTCCCTGTCATTCACAACCCAACGATTGGTTTTAATTGACGATTAGTTGTTAACGGTTGTTTAACTAGCCATTTTTGTCAATAGCCCTAATAGGACGTGGACTCTGTACTCACATCAGTCATTAATTCACTATCGTTACTCGAAACTAAAAATGGTCAAACAATATTTTTGTTGCATACGAAAAACACTACTGTGTAGTTAAAAAAACGTAAAACTTGTTTGTTTTCCGTTCTTGTTTTTACAGTAAACCTTACTATAAACGTTACATGAACACGTGTTTGCGTACTGTTATGAAAACGTGAAGAATGGCTGCAATGACAATACAATATTAGAAACAAAAACGGCAAGTGTGCCGTTAAAAAGGTTATATGATTAAAGTTTCACTTTAGTTACTAAAATGTACACGGATAAAAATTTATGATTTTTAATTTAAATAATCAGATGTCCAGTTCAGAAAATTGCATCTGTTTTAAGCGTTGTTATGCTTTACGAGTTAAACTATTCTTAAAGCACAACAGCACTTAAACAGATGCATTTTTCTGAATTGTACATCTGATTATTTCAATTAAAAATCGTAAACTTTTATTTGTGTACATTTTAACAAGTAAAGTGAATCTTCAATCATATAACCCTTTTTTACGGCACCCTTTTCATTTTTGTTTGCAATCCATGTACCTTTTTTATGGCATGCAGTAATGTCGACTAAAAACTGGAATTAGTGTTATTTAGAATTTACTCCGGAATGGCTCGACCAACTGAAAAAGTGATCTCTTTGAGGATGGAGGAGAATGAAATTTCTGGGTTAGATAATATTTAAGATTTTAGGCAGGTGCAGTAGTTTTTTTCTGAAACGGTGGCAGAACAACAAGTGAACAGTTGACGTGAAATTTGTGTGTGGCTCCTGTGGCTCCATACTCTTGTACGGAATTGTATAATTTTTGGTATAAGTAAATATATCTTCCATACCTATCTACTATGTGGCCAGGTTCGACAAATTCTGATTAGAAACGGAGATATTAATTGTTTTAGTTTTTCTGGAGTGAGGTCTTCAACCACTAATCGCCTGTCGCCGAGTAAGATAAAAAGGAATCAATCGTCATTAATTGTTCTATATGTGTTATTGCAAAAAAAGTAACAATAGTAGATTTTTGTGTAGAATAGATGTAAGAGTGTGACGGATTACTCCACAACTTGCTTACACACATTTACTGAAATGGCTTATATTTCGACTCCGTTACTAACATTTGTGAATCATCCTCAGTGTTACACAAAATTAAATTCGTTATTCACTCTTCTCTTGTCCAGCTGGTCATCAGCTACGCCATCTTGTAATGACGTCACGGCGTGCTCCACTCTCGGAACAAATAAATGTCCACGCTCCTACATTCTGCGGTCAGATTTCCCATTTGCTGCGCTTCGGTCCCCCCTGTCCCCCTCGATTCCCCCCCCCCCCCACATTCCCACCATTGTGTGGCCTGAATACCCCCCCCCCCCCAATCCTGCTCCCCCTCCCTTGGAACCTCTGGCGATTGGTCTTCTTAGGGAAGTAACTAGCGTTTTCAGTGTAAGGCCACTCTTATTCTCAACGTGGCTGAATTGCCTGTTTTTCCGTTTGAAATTGCTGGTCACGATCCTTGATATGGTCTGATCCAAAACGATGCATCATCACAGCCTTATAAGCAAGTGGTGGAGTAATTCCAAGGAATCTTTTGTTTACTACAGCAAATATTTGATAAATATCTAGATGATTAGTATGCAATAAGAATGATTACACCCACACCACCAACTACAAAATACTTTGCTGCATTAAGCATCATATAAAATGTATAATACATTCCCCTTGTCAGCTAAATGCAAGAAAATATGATCGCACAAAATATCAGTGCAATTTAAAGGGTTTATTGCCAAAATATTCTATGGCAGCTAAAATAAGTTAAGATCCATACATAGTAAGTAGTATCAAGTGCTTAGTAGTATATGTTGAAATGCAATTTATTTCTGCAAAGAGTAAAAATATTTCAATACAGAAGAACTTTAATGCAAATAGAAAACCTCTACTGTTTAAAAAACTTCACGGTGCCAAAACATCAACGCAGTAAAATGATAATGCACCTCAATTACTACAAGGAGTTGGAGCTTATGTTTTTGGAAGGAAGGGAAAAAATGCGTTTTTTTCTAATAAATTACAATACAATATATCTAGCTAATAATTTTTTTGTATGGTTTCTACAACGACATGTTACGACTGTCTGCTTACTTGTGTAAATATATCGTGACTGTGTATAACTATTTGTTGTAATGTTTGAAGGAATGCTTAAAAAGAGGTCTCTAAAATGTGTTTTTTTTCTTTATTTATCATGTACAGCGATAATGCCATGTTGAACATTCTTGTGCAGATGTTATAGTGTTACCTATGAAATTTGGTAAGACACGACCTATTTTAAATAAATCGTATTTTTGTTCGAGATACCATTACATTTGCAGTTCGTGTTGATTTCTACACGCTTTTGCTAACCAATTATCAACAAAGCTTTAACACAACTGTAATTTTGTAATCAGTGGGTTTTTGGTATCATGTATGAGGAACTGAACGCATTTGATTTGGCATAATCAGGGATGGGCCAACACCACTTTTATTGATCCAATGCTGATATCAGCCTCATACCAATGCTGACCAATTTCTAACCGATTTCCGATGCCTGTCTGATGCACTGCCATTTATGAAGCGCCTGAATTTATAATGGTGGCAGCGGATGGTCCATTATAAGTACATTTGAATTTATATTGGAGCAGCGGATGGTACATTACAAGTCAGTCTGAATTTAAAATGGTGGTAAACGGTGGTTGCTAATCAAAAGACGACAGCCATCAGGAGGTTATAAAGAGTCTGAATTTATACTCTGTTAAGCAAACACGTTATTTAGCTGTTATTCACGTTGAGGGCTCCCAAACTTTTCAAACTGAGAGCCATGTAGCGCACTTTGGCAGACCAGATTTGTCATACAGTTTTATTTGGACATGGCCATACCATGAGAACTCTGTACTAGCCTAATGGTCGTTAACCTTTAGTTTGCCTCCGAGTCGTATGGTGGTGGAGTTGATGGGAGGGAGGTCACGTGGGGGTAGGGGGGGGAGATGAGGCTTAATGGCGCGTCGACAGCTTGGTCATTAGCGCCAACCTCAGTCACAGTGCAGTGCAGTGGGGGTAGGGTCAATGGTGCGGCGGGGGGGGGGGAGGGACCATGGGGTGAGGTTTCATGGAGTAAGGTCACATAGGGGTGGTGTACTGATGGTGGGTCAGCCTAAGGGTGGTGAAGGAGGTGCACGTGTACGTATGTGTATAGGTAGTGCTTGCCTTACCCAACTTGCTTCCAATTTGATTAAACGGTTTAGAAACATTATAACTTATAAGTAAAGAAAAAACTCTGAACGTCATTTTGGGGGAGGGGTACCCTTCTGATATCACTTTACATCAGCCGTAAAACACCCGTGTGAACACAATCTTGTTTATCTTCAAAGGCATTCTCATTACACAATTTAGCATATCTTCCAAATAAAAATAATATTAAAAGGAAAACTTGCTAGACGAGAAGTATAATAGGACCGAATTCGAGCAACAGCTTAGACAGAGCAAAGTTCGCAGTGGGTCTATCATTCTGTTTGAAAAAAAAAATGGTGCGCCATCATATGATTTGTGCATGCAGAGAACAAATAAAAAAGAAGAAGAAAAGAAGAATGAAAACACCTACCCACGTGACCCCACCTAATCGGACCCCCCCCCCCCCGCTCCCCCACGGAACATGACCTGAGGCAACGTCCCAGTTGGGGTGTTTATAATCTATCAAATTATATGTATATTCATTTGGTGTCGTTTATTGAGTTGTGTAAATTATACGTAAATTCTACGTGATTTGGATTAAGTAAAAGGTTTTTTTTTTAAATAAAGAACACCTGTTTGCACCAAATGTGAAATTACTGTTCTAAGTGCATGCTTCGATAAAATGTTCACTTGACGTTTTTACTACAACTCAGCATTTTTCAGTTGCATTCTAGCTAGGGAATAAAAATAAGCTGCTACGCATAAGCATGAATGATATAAACTAATATTAGTTAAAGTGGCACTATCACCGATTTAAACGCGAACGAAAATACCATGGCGCCATCTAGCGGCAGTTATATAGTTCACCTTTATATCTTACTCTTATGTGCAAGAGGACGTACCAAATTTTCACTCAATAATAAGGATGTCGTGGCTTGTTTGTTTCGTTAAAAGAATGGAGATGTGCATTCCTTCGCTTGGTGCAAGCAAGTGCTAGATAGTATTAGATAGCGCTAGATGTTGCTAGATAGTATTAGATAGCGCTAGATGTCGCTAGATAGCGCCAGATTCTGCAGAGTTTCAATCGGTGATAGTGCGCACAGTCATCAAATGAAAGTCTGAAGAATCTGGCAACATCTAACGCTATCTTGTACTACCTAGCATTTGCTTACATCAAGCGGAGGAGAAGGAAATTACAGCGCCATTTTCTTTTAACGAAACAAACAAGCCACGAACCTCCTTTAATTATTGAGTTAAAATTTCTAACGTATGAGGGGAGGATCTGGAGAGATAACTACAAGGGGCACTGGATTAAAATGGAGGTAAAAACAACGGCACTTCTTGTCAAGCCAGTACTGTGAGAGCGATTTCTTAGGTCTAAAAACGTTATTATCTCCAATCCCTTATGTTGCGAAGTTGTAAATCGGAAAAGAAAAGATTTCACTTGCCAAAAATTGCAGCAACTGGCAACAGCAACTGGCAACAAGTCGAAAAAAAATCGCGCGTTTTAGGCCTAAGAAATCCACTTAACAGCATTGGTTCCAGTACGACGCCTTTCTTTTTCCCCTCCATGCTCATCTAGTGTCCCTTGCAGATAGCACAATTACTGGCTCGAGCATAGAGTTATATATAAAAACATGACGTTATTGTTACTGCTGTATAGAGCAGTGACACGACGTAGTATTATTGTATATAACTCTATGCTGGAGCCTTAATGGGGTAGCTGCAAGGGGCACTGCAGAGAGAAATATAAGGGCGTCATACTGTAGCGTATGCTGTGAAGAATGATTTCTTAGACCTAAAACGCGCGATTTTTGTTGTTGGAGAAAACAACGTTATTTTAAGTCTAAGAAATCCGCTCTTCCGTTGTTTTTCTCTCCATTTTTATGTAGTGCACCTTGTATTTATGCCCTCCAAAGCCCATACTGGTGCCAATATGGTGCCAGTATGGCGGCAAATGTCACTGCTCTGCCTGGGAGCAAGCAGTAAAGGTTAACAATATCACTGCAGCCAGATGGCGCCACGGCAGATTTGTACGATTTTCTGTTGGTGTGATAATACGTCTTTAAAGCCGTTTATGCTAACTTTATCTTTAATTTTTTACAGCTTTTTTACATTGGTTTCGTTCCTTTTTTTTTCGCTTTCGTTCCTTTTTAAATTGCTTTCGTTCCATTTTGTATTGCGCACAGTATAACAAAGAACGAATGCAAAATAAAAGACAACGAAAGCAAAAAATAAAAAAATAAAGGAACGAAACCAAAATAAAAAAGCTGTAATTACTGTTTGCCCTCCCCGCCATCTTCTTCCTTCTTCTGCGTAGGCTACATGAGAGCCACAATTTTCAAACAGCACAAACTTCTTTTCACAAATGGGGAAACCAAACTATGTTTTATTTCGCGAGCAGCTAGCGGCGTCAATGAGTTCTTTGATTACAGATAGACGGCACTCTAATCAACAGTGAGTTCGCTTTCGAAAACGGGTTGGATGTGCTATTATCGCCTTCATTTAAATTTTCAACGGCATTATCGCCACAGTTAAAGCAAGATGGCAGCTTCCATACTAAAACAACTCTTGACCGATCGTCTGCGCCAGACGTTTCAGTACAAGGCTTTCGATCTCATTTACAAGAATGTAAGCAATACAATTATTATTTTATTTGGTTAGATTTGCAGTTAGGCCTGTGAGTTCATCGCGGAGTTCATCTACCACGAAGTTTCGACGACTCTATTTTGTTTTTGAATTCACTGCAGTCCGTTATTTGACTAATTGGATTAGAATTACTGAGAACATAATCCTGCTTAGGTATATTACGCATACACAATTTAGACTTTCACTCTTTCTTTTTTTTAATGTGAAAAAGTGTAGCTGATATCTTGGGCTTGGAAACTGACGGAAGTTACCGTTTTTCTGCAGGTTTTGCTAGTGCTCGGACTACTGCAGCCATCTCGAGGATGAATTCTCAAACACTTGTGCTACTGTTAAGGCCCATCGAGACACGGTTCACTAAGTCCTTCGCAAAGCCGACTTCGCAAATTGCGTTTATTATTGACTTTGGATTTTAAAAAGTTTTTATTATTTATTTTTTGATTCTTTTTGTTGTATTTATTGTTCATGATTGTTGCTATATCGTCCAATCTAATTCAAGTCAGAACATAATTTTAACCGGCTTGTTTTAATTTTATCCACGGTGGTAGTTGCAAGATAAATACCGTTTTTATCTATTTATTTAACTTTTGCCAAGGATGCTTCCATATATATTTCATATGGTTAGGCAGTGCTATGCTACGAGCTTGGGGCAGGGACAGTTCCAGTTGCGAGTGGCGCTGCGATCACGATCGGTCGAGATCGTCGGTGCATTAGCATTGAATTCAATGGGCATGATGTGATACGGTCTCGTTTCGAGACGTTGTTACGGCTACGTAAAGCAAATAAAATAATTTTAACAATGAAGAAAGATAATTTATGGTTCCTCTCATAACGTAGTGAAGTGAGAAAATGTTTACTTCATTAGAAGTATTTTTAAAAACGATTTGAAAACAAAGTTCGCAACGCAACGCGTCATTCGCATTCTCGCCTACTGGTTGCTAGGCAACAACAAGTAACGCAGGCAAGCCATCCAAATTCAGCTGCCCAAAAGCCAAACAAACAAAATAAGTGTGAAATATTGAATTAAACACGTTTAATTTTTTTAATTAGTATAAATAAAGCAAAAATAAGAAGAGTTTAGCCCCACGTGACTAAAATTAACCACATAACTCCACGAAAAACTGTTAGACTACGCCAACTGTTAAATCGACAGTTGCCGTCTCGTGATTTCGGCAGTTCTATTACTTTCGACAATCAAATCATGACGAAGCGAAAACTGGTCACAGTTAAATCAACACGTGTCCGCCTGAAGCGGGCGTAAATCTAGGATTAACAAAAAACGTAGTTAGTACATTGACAGTGTTTGTCAGATCCGTGCATGCATTCCAATGCTACCGCTAGTTTGTGGACATACATAGAACCAAATAGAACTAACCGGTGCAAAGTGAAGCTCCAAATCAACGTCTTTTTTTGTCAACTCCCGATCATTTCGTGAGATATCTCGTATCCAGACGTTAAGCCTATAGTGTTGCACGAATCTTCTTCAAAGGAATTTGTTCTGTTGACAAACGTTTTGAATCCTAGCACGAAACAAGCAATCGGCGCAGCCTTTCCCTTATCACCGCAATACTAATTTGGCGCCGCCGCTAACTTTAACTTGCTGCTGGCGCCATCGTGTGAGCGGAACTGGCGGAGCCCCCGGCAATAGCATTGCAAACAGAGCATATTGCCAAACCATATGAAATATATATGGAAGCATCCTTGCTTTTGCGCCTTTTTCTGTCACCATCTTGGATTTTCGTTTTTTCGTTTCTTTAAATCAGTAAAAAATCGGCACTAGGAATATTTTTTAGGGGAAAGACACATTTGCAACAGCTTTCCTGTAAATAACAGTAATTCGATGTTTTATCAATTAATTTGATCATAAAAAAAATGCCTGTACGAATAGGCCTACGTCGAGGAAAGTATGTGTGTTGTGTAAGGGTGGAACCCGGGGGGGGGATCTTTTATAAAGTAATAAATAAATACTTGTGTACTTTCAACTATTGAATAAGAAAATCGTACAAGCTCGTTACTGTTTATTTTAACGTCAGAATGAATACCGTTTTGTTTGGATTGTGCCTGAACTATACAATTTTGGGGAAGGGGGCACCCAGGCGGCACACCTAAAATCTGGGGAACACGTGCCCCCCTCCCCCCACCCCCAACAAGGTCACACCAGTGCGCCGCCACTGTTTTAAATGTGAAGAGAAATTACAAATAAATAAAAGGTACATATATAAACGAACATCCGTCATGAGTGAATTTTTTCTTCTTAGGGAGCGTTCAGTTTGTTGTCTTGATTTTTTTTTGGGGGGGGGGTGGAGGGGATTAAAAATGCCGTAGTATAGGGCTGGGGGGGGGGTATGTGGATTGATGACGAGTATAGGGAGGTGGGTGATAAATTGCCGTTTCGTGATGGCATAATATTTTAATGCTTTCTTGATGGTTACTTACTGGATCGCATACTTGCCGCTTGATTGCCGCTGCAAATTTGTGTACAAAAAGTAACACAGTGAATACGTTAAAGATTTCTGGTAACATCAAACACCACGTCATTCACGATCATGTATCAAACTATTAGCATAAGCATCGACATTTTCCAGAATATATAAAACCACTCGGTGAAAAATTTAAATTGGAAATGATGCGGCTTCTTTGTTGTGCAGCTGTATGCATCAGTTTAGCATCGCCAGCCAAAAACGAACATCGTACAGAAGTGGTATATGATTACCCGTTCTTGCTGCCACTGCACAAGCTTCCAAATTTCATTGACCTTATGATCGACTACATGCTGCTGCTGTGGTTTGTGAAGGCAATATACAAACCATACCTGCAGCATTGAATGCACAGAAAAAACATGACAGTTTCGTTGGAGCAACGTAGGCTAGCTAAGCTGACGTACGTATGGTGTCACTCTCAAGATGCTGCGCACTGATAGTACACTACACATCACTGCATACCAGCTTCCACACGAATTGTGTTCTGTTAATACACATTTTGTATCCTTTTTGAGTCAAAAAGGTTCCCAAAATGTGTACTGCCAGTACACAAATTGTGTGGAGGCTGAGCTGGTGTACAGTGATGTATACTATCAGTGCTCAGCAGGGTGCGACAGCAATGAAAAAGCAATTTGCCCCAAACTATTATGGCCAGTCTTGGGCACTATTTTGAGATGTAGAAAGTGGAAACAACAACTGATATAGAGTAGGCTATGTTACATTTCTGTTCATATAGGTCGAAGTCGTTCAGGCTGGAGAAGGGTTTTGCACTTGTGAAATGATTATAGAAGACGAACACCAAAACCGGAAAGGAACCTTACATGGCGGCGTGACTGCTACATTAGTGGATACCATCACCAGCTTGGCATTATCCACTGTTGTTGACCAGCCAACAAGTCAGCCAGGAGTCAGCGTTGACATGAATATCACGTAAGAATATTTATTAAAGAAAAGCATGGTCTAAGGACTGTATTCTCAACACCCACTCCAGTGTTAGAGGATTGTCACATTGTTACTGCTTGCACCAGCCGAAACCGTAACTAGGTAAAGGCTTTAGCATTTGAAAGGAATCTTGTCTTGTTCTGAATGGCTCTAGCAGTTGAGACGCCATTTCAAGATCTCTAGATTAGTCAATCACCCAAAAACAAAACTTGTTAAGGATTCTCGCAAAGCTGTTGTGCTGTTTAAAGTCGTGGTATCAAAAGCCAAATTCGCTGGTCAAGTTAATCTCGCGCCGCCCCCCCCCCGATGTTTGATGTGTTGCTCCAAGCAGCTAGGTGAGTGTGTAATTGATGGGTTTTAGATGTATTTGACTCTTAACTATCTAGCTGTTGAAGCACCATTAAGCCTCAACCTCCCACTACCCCTTTAGCTGTCATGTATGAAGACTTGTGTTTCTGTTTGTTTAGGTTATTTTACCTTTGAAAATGGCCACCACGAAGACCGCAAACGGGGTTTGTATTGCATTAAAAAGTGAACACGGAACACGAGTTATTTGTCTTGTTTTAGACTTACTCTTGATCCTGCTGCAGTCTTTTTTTGTACACAGAACTCTTATTAATTAGCTGCTACCCAGTACCCAGACCCGTGCACGCTGCACTAAATTTTAAATTTCCAGAACTTCATGTCTCCCAGTTTTCATGTCTCCCAGGCTTCTTATCACGTTTGCAATACTTAGCTGTGTTTGACTAAATGTTACAAAACCATATGTCACAGAGCAAATCTAACATTCAGTGTAATGGAAGCACGTAACTTAAGGTTGAGTTTACAATTCATCTACTTGAAGCAGTTGATAGCTAAACAAGTAATAACCTAAATCTGACCTTTGTTAACAAAAAACGGGCACACACTATAGTATATGGAGTGGTTAAAGTAGCAGTAACTAATTCTTGTAATTTTACAGTTAACAGTGGTTTATGAGGCAATATGGGATGCAAATTTCTATGCATGCTGCAGACATTCATGTTGGCATCAACTTGGAATTATCTGAACTTGGCTCTTGAAATCCACAATTATAAATAAATACACAATTTTATCGTATCGGGCAACAATTTTAAAGTTGTCACCCTTAAGTCTTTGGTATCAAAGACGCTCTTTGTCAGACACAAATCTTTTCATTGTACAGGACAAGAACGACAGAATCTTTAGCCATCCGGCATTGCCTTAATCCGCGCGTCCAGGCTTGGTATAGCAGTGATAGGACCATTGAGGACTGTTGAGAACCGTAGCGTTGAGAAGTTTGAAGCCAAGAAAGTGCTCAAATATGATATAAATAATACCTCGACGTTTCGGACCGATTCTGACCAATCATAAAGAGCAGGGTAGAAGAATATATACGTAGTGCCACTCTTTCTCTCACAACGGTAAACATTTGGGACGAAAGAAGTACCTGCTCTCAGCAATTTACCGCCAGAGGGCGCTGTCGTCAAGTAACGGAAGCGCAAAGCATCATGGGGATCAAAACTGTTTACCGTCACTAAAACAAATTGATCACGATAAGAATACAAAATTAATCGCTTAAAATATATCATAATTCAGATTAGGACATTAAAATAATTTTAAGGAATATCAGAACTGGCTGATCAAGTTTTATTTTTTAAATCCAACATTCAGTTTTAAAACAGGTTGTCGTTACGAGTGGAGCTAAGTAGGGTTGGTTGACTTAAATCAAAGTAATTTAAATCATTGATTTAAATCACGATTTAAATCATGTAAAAAAATCTTTGATTTAAATCATTTTTATAATTACATCAAAATTTTTAAATGCTGTTTTAATAATCAGTTCTTAATGTATACAATTTGTTTGTCATCCCTTCCCTATCCCTGCTCATTTACATTCTGTCTGTCCAATAAGATTAGAACCCATTGCATCAGCCAGGTAGTAGAGAGAGGTCCCTTGGGAATGGGGAATTCTCAAGTCTTGACTTGCCTTGCTGCAGTGGGGAACCCCCTAGTGGCTCATTCAGTAGCTGGCTGTTGAGCTGACCTGACCTGGTGTGAACTACTGACTGGGTGTACACGTTAAGCTATAGTTCATATCAAAGAGTAGGAAAGGAAAGGAAAACTATATTGGATTCTGAAGATGTCAATGTCAGGACGTAAAAAAGACCACATTTGGGCATATTTTGAAGAGGAAAAGACCACAACTGACAAAGGAGTCAGAGTTAAAGCCAAATGTAAAGCTTGTGGCAAAGCATTGCAAGGGCTTGTTGCTAGACTCAAAGCCCATAAAGAAAAGTGGTTTTCAGCATCTAATGAAGATGAAACTGAAGATGTTTCTGGAGATGCCTCCTTAGAATTAGAAAGTTCCAATGCAGTAGTTGGCCCTGTAACCCAATCCCAGCCCTCCACATCTCAGGTACAACTTTCTGAAGGCACACCATACACCCCTAAGAGGCAAACGACTGATGGCTCACCCAATTCCTCCTCTCGTAAACTACTTAAAAAAACTAAGCCAATGGACTCATTTGTGATCAAAACATCTAAGCAAGAAAAAACTGTAATAGACAAACAAATAGCCCGCGGTATTTATGCAACAAATACACCTTTCCGAGCCATAGATAATCCAGAAGTGATTAAAGCCTACAACATGCTTCATCCAGGTTACATTCCTCCGACACGAAAGGACATTGCTGGACCCCTTCTTGAAGCTGTTTACCAGGAAGAAATTGATAATTGTTCTAGCATTCTTGAAAATCAAATTGTGTCTATGTGCATCGATGGGTGGTCAAATGTTCATAACGAACCTATTGTTTGTGCATGTGTAACAACTCAATCTGGCGATGTTTACTTGACTGAAACCATTGATATTTCGGGGAACTCTCATACAGGAGAATACCTTACGGATATTACACTGGCAACTATTAAGAAGGCAGAAAAGCACTATAAGTGCAAAGTGCGTAGCTTTGTAAGCGACAATGCTTCCAACATGACAATGATGAGGAATGAATTGGAAACGAATGATGAAGCTGATGTCTTAACGTATGGGTGCTCAGCACATATTTGGAATTTGCTTGCAAAAGATTTAGAAATACATGGTGTGAAAGAACATGTGGTTCAGATTGTTAAGTTTTTTCGTAACCACCATTTGCCTAGAGCATGCACTCATTGCACTCATTGCACTTGGCATAATTGGCTGCTGAAGGCAAGGGACCTGGGCTGGTGATGCCACAAGATGTAAGTTGGAACACCCTCGCAGATTGTTTAGAAAGCTACATAAAGAACTGGCCAGTGCTGATGAAAATATGTGAAGAACATAGAGGCGTTGTAGATATGGACATTAGAAATAAGGTTCTTAATTTAGGAATTAAAAGGAATCCAGAAGACCTGCTGAATATATTAAAACCCATAGCTGTTGCTCTGGACAGTATGCAGAAAAATAGCTGCCCTATATCGGATGCAGTTGTCATAGGAAAGATCTAGAAAAAATTTGATTAAAATCTTGAATGACAAAGGCAAACGAGAATTCCGTAAACGTTACAGCATGGCACTCACACCTGCTCATTTTTTGCCTAGCCTATTGGATCCATGATTGCCAGTCGGAACCTTGTCACATGAAGAAAGTGAAGCTGCACTTGAGTTTGCTGAGGAAAAGTATGCAGGGACACCTACATTGCTATCTTTAGTAATGAAATTTCAAGCTCGTGCAGAACCATTTAAGGGGGCCAGCTGTCACCGCAGTTGAGTAGTGGAATTCTTTCAAAGCAATGAAGAAAGACGTATGCAGTGTTCGTGATAT
Organism: Lithobius niger; assembly: GCA_023313725.1. Taxonomy (NCBI): domain Eukaryota; kingdom Metazoa; phylum Arthropoda; class Chilopoda; order Lithobiomorpha; family Lithobiidae; genus Lithobius; species Lithobius niger. Next base: position 1,214 of record JAHWFP010055896.1, on the reverse strand, counting down.
GGAATGCGTTAATCAACTTATGACTGCGGTCGCATATTCTGCAGGAATTGAACGTGTGTTTTCGTCGTTTAATCTCGTGCACTCTAAACTGCGTAACCGTTTAGGAGTTGAAAAGGCAGCTAAACTTGTGTTTCTTGTGAAACTCTTAAACAAATAATCCTTAAATAAGTCTTTTAATTTCGAATTGTTTTGCTAAATATGCTTGATTTAGTTCCGTTTTTGTAAAGTTTTTTTTAATAAACAAAGTTAGAAAAAAAACCAAAAAAGTCAATATAAATGAAAAAAATCCGATTTAAATCGAAAAAATGTGAATTCTTTTATTTTTTTAATATAAATTATGATTTTTTCCAACCCTGGAGCTAAGTATAACACATGGTCATGTGTTCCGAGAACGTCCGAGTAGCGTGCTTATTTGGCCATTCAGGCTGAAGCTTCATCAGTGGTTTACGTTTATTGTAACGAACTATATACAGTTTGAATCCAACACAGAATAAGTTCTTCAACTTCGGATGATGCCCACGCACGAGTATTTCATCTGTTTCCGCAGGTATTGTCACTATTACAATGGATACCATGGCAACGATGCCGCCATTTTTTTTAGTTCAAGCTAGGACGATATATGGTAAACTGCGTTCAAGTGTCGCCTCCTACGAGAACCTAACAAGTGTTGCCTTCTGGTGCCATTGGTGGAAGCAGGTCTTTCTTTACCCCACGTTTTCAGAAAAGCGTCACTACCTACTACCCTGATCAAGAGTCAGAAAGGAGAATCTGCAAACGTAAAACCAAACTTTATGGCAGCTTACTCCCCATAAACATGGTAACGGGCGTAACATGACCACTGTATGTATCAACCTGCAAGATCTAATAAATCGTTTTAGCTGAACAACCCTCACTGAAAACATTTTGCTACTTAGTTAATAATGCCAAATTTGTAAGCTCATCTTGGAGGGTTCGCGACAATTCGGTTCCACGACAATTCGGCCCCGGATAATTCTGTCCTAAAAACTCGGTCGATTCAAACTCGGTCAATTCAAAAAAATAAGACCACATACGACAATTTGGTCCCAAGTCAAAAAATGTTCCAAGCTAAAAAATAAATAAAATGCCAGTTACAATTTGAGCAACAACTATGACTAAAAAAATGAGAATCTTATGTTGAGTGGAATGCCAGTTTCTACTTTTGTTTATAACTTTTAATTTTTATTTTTTTAAAC
>JAHWFP010055893.1:14249-24510 GCA_023313725.1 Lithobius niger | reverse complement strand
GCCTTTGGTTTCAAAGGTCCTGGGTTCGATTCTCCGCTTAGGCAGTCTGACATATAAGTCCAAAAGGCAATGTAAATAGGTTTGCATCTGTATTTACTCTTTAGTAATCGGTAGCCAAATCGTGTCTTTACCGTTTATCGCCCTACTGCAGATTAAGGTTAGTTTTTTTACCGATGACGTTTAGTCAAATAGCTGTAATGTAAAAAAAAAACAAAAAAAAAAACCAACCGAATACATCAGTAAGGTTTCACGTGAACGAAACACTACAGTAAAAGGTAATACCCGAAACCTTCCTTACATGAAAGCTGAATCATATTCCTTTCCTGTGTGGATTTAGGTTCAGTTAAATCTTACCTCTTAACGAGTTTTTTTTTCCAACAACCGTATGCTATAATATGCCTGGTTACTTCAGTAATGGTCATTCGTTTCACCCTGACCTTGATCGCAGGTTTTCCGGTTTGATTCTCTGGGGTTTTCTTCCTTATACCGTACTACTTGCCGTAAAATGAGCCGTTAAAATGTCAACATTGAGACAGTTCGTGGGTAAAGATTGCTTTCCGTCATGTCAGATAATTTATTAAAAATCCTTAGTATGGTGGTGGGATTCGATCCCACGTACTCTTGGTAGGAGTCGCGTGTGTTTGTCAACCTTATTTGGCTTGCAGTGATACTTGGGATTTTTTTAATGGACGAACTGCTATTTGGCCGCAATAACACTGAAGTCTTAAGATTAATAATTATAATAATGAACAATAATAATAAAAAATTTAGCTTCATTTAATTTAAAGGGGGTAAAAAACTGCACGAAATTCGTGTGCAAGGATAGGTTACGAAAAATTATGCAAAAAATAAGTTTGTACATGTTTAGAACAAAAGTAACCCAAAGTATAAAAATATTTGTAGTAGCAAACGTGTTTTTCGAAAAAAAGATACTCTCAGCATTTAATTATAACTATTTTAGTACACGTGGATGAGGGCTCCAATTTTTAATTTCTCTTTTTAACTTTATATTTATTATTTATTTTTCTTATCTCTGGGGGTAATTCATTAAACGTATGTGGTATTATATACGCAAGATTTCTTTACCATATAAATTTTTCCATGCCTATTCAATGAGCCGTTTATCAATGAGCTTCTTGATGGTCGGTTTATTAGTATTTTAAAATCAGATTTATCATAATTTGTGTATTTCATAAACTGCCTTAAAGGAAAAAAATATTTTGTAAAAATACTTCAACTGCTTTGTTTTGGATAGACTGTGTAAGTTCAGTCAAATCCGACGAAGTTGTACCATAAATGCAGCAAGCATATCGGCTTTTTGACATTACTAGAGCTTCCAATAATTGATTCGTTACTTAATATTTAACAAGTTGTGTATACTGTAGAAAATTGGTATTACTTTTTGCAAACGATTAACTAAGCAGTCAGTACGATCATGACATTTCCAGTTGAAATCTAGATTAAGTCCGAGGTATTTTGCATTTAGTTACTTTGCTGGTATTTTGGCAACAGCAGAAGCCATGATTTGTACAATTATTTATATATTTAGTAACTTTAATATCAGCTTCAGTATCAGTTGCCATGCATGAAACTTAATTTTTTTCCGTACTAATAATCATAACAATAATAATAAATAATAATATAAATCTAGACTAGGAAAATACGTTAAACCACAAAAAATGCGTGTTCGTTAGCTGGCCAATGAACTGCCCCTTCGCAATTTCACGATAACGGAAATTAAGTTGAATCCTCTCGTTAAATAAGAAAATAAAACGAAATGCATTGAACTGACTAATTCATTCTCTATTTACCGTTTCCGAATCAACAGCCTTGTTCCTGAATAGGATGATTCCGTTTTTGTTCCCGAGAGGCCGCCACGTTCGCCAGTCTTTCGTCTCATCGCAAGCAAAGGCAAACAGCAACTAGACCGGAACCGGAAGTGCGGGTTCGGCTATTCAGCTTGATTCTATAGAATTTTCCGAATGACATCGCTCGTAAACGAATTCCGACCCATTGAAATGGAGCAAATTCAAGAGAACATATTACGAGCTCTGTGCAAATAAAGCAAACAACAAATAATTGCGTTGTACAATCATGACGTCGCGCATTCCACAAGGGCCGGGTGGAGGAACTGGTGGGAGACGACGCCATATTGGTTGTTTTTTTTTATTATCTGTTTTCTCGAAAATTTGCGTTTTCGGTAAACAAAGTCAAGGCTACTTTGGGAAGTACATAGCTTGTTGCGAAACGGCGATGACTGTATTTATAAGAAACAAGTCATTTTCAAGGGAGCGTGCTAGGCACAAGTTCAAGGCTGGGTGGGTTTAACAGGCAGGCGAAGGCACACAAGATGAAGCCAACCTACGCAGATCCGTAGTAAAGAGGAGGCGGAAGTGGGGGGGGGGGGGAGTGCCCCCCGGGCCTCACCTGGCCAGGGGGAGGCGAGGATGAGGGGGTAAAAATATACAGAAAACCGTGAGCAAACTCAAACAGAGCATTCCAAAAGTGCCTGCGGACAAGGATCGTACAGAAGTCACCATGAATTTCCAGGCCATTTCAAGGGTCCCAGGTTTAAATTTCCAGGCCAAAAAAAATAAACATTTTTTCTTAAAATTGTCATCGTGCAACGAAAGTACACTTCCCCGTAATCTGTCATCCACATCCAAAGTATTATAGCCCAAACCATAACACGTTTTTACCCCCAAGCAATTGGATGGAATCCGGGCAACAAGGCCATCGGTCCCAAGCCTTTGTAGCTATTTATTTGTTTATCATTAATATATTTCTTAATTATTGACGATAACAAAATTCCCTACTCCGACATAATGAAAAATAACCATGCCATCTATGAATTTTTTCGTGAATCCAAGCTTTTAAGGCCTGGAAAGACCCCCAATAAAATGTATGGCTTTTCAACGTTTGTACGAACCCTGTGCTGAGCAAAACTGACGTCATTTTTCAAAACAGATGCAGGGGCAATTACACCCAATTCAGGCCAATTCCACAAAATCTAAATCAATTTATCCAATTTCAGCCTCAAGATTCACCAAAACCATCTTAATTTTCGGCAATATCTTAAATTTTGCCGGAATTTACCTGAAATTACGCTGAACTTGGGCTGAATTGGATGGAATTGGTCGAAATATTTCCTGAATCAATCGGGAAATGACTGGAATTAATACTGGATCAACAGCAAGTCAGTGAATAGGAATTGATCTGTTAGAATGAGAAACGACAATCGATTTGAGTTTCATGGAAACGTGGCATTGACTTGGTTGGAAGTGGAATGGAATTGTTTATCAACGGTACTTAGGTAGAAATGAATTTGACTTGACTTGCACAGGGTTCGTAAACCGGAGACGAAACCATTTTCAAGGCCTTTTCAAGGCCAACTCAAAGCCAATTTCAAGGCCATTTTGTACGCCAAATTGTTAAAAATTACCTTAAAATAAATTCAATCTTTTTGTTAGCCTATACTCTGTAATCAGGCCTATACTCAGGCCTATAATCTGTAAATAGAAAACAACTAGGAGCGTGTTTCGGTAACTTCCACTACAGTGTTAAGTCAGGAGCGGCTACAGTGGTGTACAAATTTGTTAGCAGAGGTCGCCACCTACATGAGATGATTAGAGGTGTGCGTCACGTTCCATAGCCACCTACAGTAAAGGCCGGATCAGATCAAGACAAATTAGGCAAGTAAAATCAACCATTGACATGGAAGGAAGCGCAAGTTTGCTAGGTGCTGCCATCTCTACACCATGCTGCGAAATTTCAAACTAACCGACCAGGGTTCCAAATTCTGTCAAAAGCTGACGCAACTTGGCAAACTTGCCGCGGCGTTATTTGATTCGCCGTTTTGCGAAGCATTGTTGGAGGCAAAGATGATACGGCCTTTACTGTAGGTGGCTGTGCACGTTCTAAAGGCTAATTTTCGGTCCTTTGTTTGTAAACAATAAGTGTTTAACATGGAAACAATACCAAAGTAATAATAAAAAAACTAAAACAGAAAATCAGTTGTTCCTAAGCTGCTCTAGCTAAAAATAAAATAGAGCGTTGCTTTCGTAGCACACGTCTGCTTCGCGTGCTAAGTTTCAGTTTCGATTTTAGACAACTTGGCGCAGGCGCAGTATTGTTGCTCCTCCTGGCGTTAGCACATCGTACTAAATAAATATCCATTTAAAAGATTTTATATTTTAAATATCCATTTTAAAGTTGCCTTTTCAATACTGCACTTACGTGTGAATACTAACGAAGGCACGTCGTATAGTTAACATGTTAGGCTGACGAAGTATATTTTAATTTATTTATGAATTTAAGCATAAATTGACTTTATTTCATCAAGCATGGTACGCTAACAAAATTCAAGGCCATTTCAAGGCTCTTACACAAAAAAATGCCAACTTACAGGGCTTTTCAAGCCTTGAATTTTTGGTTCTGAAATTTAAGTCTTTCAAGGAATTCAAGGCCATGTACGAACCCTGCTTGCCGTTTCACTTCACGTCAAGTAAACTGACCCAAATCCATTGAAGAGGAATAACGCCCATCCCTGGTTGGGAAGAGTTTGACTCTGTGGTTCCAATAAAAAAAACGAGTGAATTAAACACGTGGGTTAACTCCGCAAGTTTAGCGTCCTCTCACAATGAGTCTGCAAGATGGAAGATCTCGCGAAATCTCATAGTAATATCACGTTCACGTACCAAGTATCGCTTACAAATTGGATCAGTATACCACGTCTTGCGTGGGTTTCTTTGTTTCACCGATTTTAATTTTTAAGGATATGCGGCTTTGCAATCTGCTATATATTTACGCTTTAGCGGTTGCTTTTTTTTTTCATTAATTACTGAAGGCCTGTTTGTTTCGACACTCTACAACACCATTTGAAAGGACGAACCATAATAAACTACGACTTTTCGACCGTCCAGTCTGCTTTATGGTCGGACACACAACAGAAAACGGAAGATAATATGAGAGGGAGGCCAATCCGGACGGGCAACACAGTTCTCTCGTGAAAATTATTAAGAAAAAAAGGGGGGAAACAAGATGTCATGGTTATGTCCGGCCAACACTAACACTGATCCTGAAATCCCGGAACCATCCCCCCGCCTCCCAACCCTTCGTTCCGTTTCGTTATCAACGAAATGAGATGAGGTCGTTTCTTCTTTTTTTTTTCCTTTTTCAAGCCGCCATTCTTTCGTACGTATTTTCCGTCTTGCCGTTTGTCCATTTCGCTTTCCCCTTCTTCCTTCCAAAAAAAGTAAAAAAAAAAGACTACTGCCTCAGAGGCGTGCGATGGTAAAGAGTGGCCGGTGGAAGCTTCTGTCTGCTAGCGTTATAATGTGTACCGTCAGACACAGACTAACTCTGTATTTTTTTACATTTTATCCTTCTAGGAGTTCTGTGAGCCCCTCGCCCGCCCTCCGTCCCCCACCACCTCCTGAAATTCCACGTGTCCTCAAAATATTGAGGAAAATTGGCACAATTTGTAGTTTCACAAAACTTGAACCTTCCAGAATTCGAAGAAAATGTAATTCGGGTTTGCAACTGGTTTGCGCTCAGTCTGAAGAACGGTTTAACACAAGGGGTTCGACAAAGACAAAAAAAGTCTTCAAGGTTTGTAAGTTTGCAAATCTTCCAACCGATTTACGGATTTCATGGGATTTAAAGATCTACCAAACATTTAACGATTTACACGAAGTTTTTGCAAGATTTACGCAGATTTGCTGGGATTTGAAGAATTAACTAAAATTTAAGTAAGATTTAATGATCTACATCAAGTTTTTTTTTGCAAGATTTTCACGGATTTACAAAAGATTTATAGATTTACCTAAAAGTTTTGCAAATTTACAGACTTGAATATTTACAGGAGCATTTGCTGGGATTTAAAGACTTGATTTAAAAGTGATTTATGCCCGACTTCACGTGACTCACAAGATTTGTACAAGATTTACAAAATTTGAATGATTTACACACGATTTGGATGATTTACATAAGATTTACAGATTTTACAAGATTTGTAATTGATTTATAAATCTAAATCTTGGGTGTACGAGATTTCTAGCTTTGTCGAAACCCTCGGTTTAAAGTTACAAGATGAAAACCCGTTCTTGGGACTCCATTTTCTGCCGGCATATTCCTGCTCTTGATAGGTGGACGGCACGGTGCGGCTGTGTGCAAGGGGGAAGGGGAGGGGGGGGGGGGGGGTGGCCGCATCTCTTAAACAAATGCATTAAGTTTACAAGGGGTTTACTCTCGGTTTAGGAGATACATAAATTATTGAATTTCTCTTCGGTTCGGGAGACACAAACAGCAACAGAACGCGAAATGCACTCTGTGTAGTGATCACTGACGTCACTCGCGCTGAAGAGCTCCGGGTTCCGGATCCACAAATCTTACAACAACAGTATTCTTGTGAAGGGTTTCACCACTAAATTCACTTAGTGAAAGACCAGACAGCAGCTTTTGTTTTTTTGTATCTTGGTTAACGAATAGTCGGGAGGGTGGAGGGGGCTAGACGTTAATCCAACCACTTCATTCCACCTCACGTTTCCCCGAGAACAAACGGGATCAAATGAAGGCGGTTCTGCCATTTTGTCGCTGGTGAAATATTCATGAGTTTTCCGTAGGCGGGGTATGTAAACGCCCCGCATCGTAGACAATTCGCTGCTTTCTAACTGACACCACGGGTTTGGGTATATGGAGTTCAGGCAAGCAGGATTCTAATTTGTGAGGTCAAATGAAAAGAGGTCTAAGGTTTCCGACAAGGCCCGAAATCTCGAATGCCTTCCAATTCCGGATTTGCAAATCGATGCGCGAAGTCCGAAATTCTACGCGAAATCTGCAAATCCACGTGAAATCTCTATAAATCCGTGAAAAATCGGTGCAAAGCACGCAAAATAGGCGCACATGTGTACGAATTTGAACATCGACACATTATTTGTGCAGATTAAATATGCAAATCAGTATAAGTTCAAGCAAACCTTGAAAAATCGGAGCCATTGGGTCAAAATAATAATTCGAGCAAAATGGCAGGAAAAAAAAAGATGTCGAGATTGGCAAACAGTCGGATCCATACACAACGACCAATGAGCCATGACCAAGCTGTCGACGCGTCATTAAGCCTCACCCCCCCCCCCCCCATACACAATGTTGGAATCTGCATATATCTGGAATTCTTCGATTCTGTGCAACAGTTCGACAATTCTGCACAAGTCTTCGAAAATTACATGCAAGTTGTATGAAATCTACAAATCTTGCCAAAGTGACTTGCAAATCCAGTCGATGTTAACTTTTTGTTATTTGAAAAATAAAAAATAAATATTTTTTTGGCCCCACGTCACAATGACCCAATTTATTTCTTGACCCATGACGGCCCATTGATTCACTTATAGTGATTTCACACGGAATAATTAGTCTCGGGCTGGGGGCTGGCCGACCTCTTTAGCAGTTTCTGGAGGGCCAGCGCGATTTGATTTCAGACTGTTTAATTACAAGCGGCCGTTGTCGGCCTCCTTGTTTTGACAACAACGGGTGGCGGGAAATTTTTAACTACAATGAAGCTTTGTTAGCATTTCCAGCAGCGCGGCACGGCGCGTGTTCGGATTTCAGACGGAATAATTAAAGCGTGCCGAGCAGCGCCAGCCCGTGCTGGCCCGGGCTGGCCGGTTGTTCGGTAGCGGCCGTCGTGGCTCGCTTGCGCGCGGCATGGGACGGCACGGCACGCAAACACTATTCCGTGTGAAATCCGCGGGTGCGGCATGGCACGGCATGGCACGCAAACATTATTCCGTGTGAAATCACTATTAGACCCATTACCCAATTTGATCTACTGGGCCGTTTCGAGCGAGTGATCCGGCCGACTTTTTTCGTTTCGGTCTGGCTGGCTTTTTTTTTTTTTGTCTTAAACGGTGTATACCCGTTTTGCCGAATTCTGTTTCGCCAATAAATATTTCCCGTTTCGCCGACAACTAAGACCTGATGAAAATTAGACGAAGGGGGAAGCCCCGTTTCGTCAAATCCCATTTCGCCTAATTAAAATATTCTTTAAAAATTTTAACATTACATAAGTTAAAGATGCATTCTTAACTGCGAGGAATTTGTGATTATAGTTGCGGTTTCTGATGTTATATGTTTAGCCGCAGCGAGCGAGGCACGTAATTAAACAAAAAAAAAATTATTCGGTAAAACGGGATTCGGCGAAACGGTCACACACGCAACATTCTATCAATCTTTGCTCGATGGATCAAGAAACTTAATTAAATGTTAGTATGGTTTTCTGATTCGGAGTTTGGAAACCGGACATTAGAAAAAATTTCTGGGTGGGTCAAACTGGGTTAGTGGGTCATTTTGGGGTGGTTGGCCGAAATTAAGTCGAGCTAACGACCCACTTCATTGGGTCGTTACACACCACTCCCAAGCATTCCATGGAAAGTCCCTAGAAATGGAATTGTGCTCAGTCTTACTCTTAACTAGTGAGAATTACAAGATTCTAAGAATTTCGTAGCAAATCCTCTCCATTCCCAGGTAATGCAAGCGTTTGAAAATAAAGCAAAATGGCAAAAAAGGACAAGCAACACAGAGTGGTTCACAAAAAACTGACGAGCCACAATTTTCTAAATCCAACTTTTCTAGTTAGCACCCCTCAGAACCAAGAGGATAGAAATCAAACCTAATGAAACAGGAAGATTTCAGTCCTCTCCTGGTTTTGAGGGGTGCTAACTAGAAAAGTTGGACTTAGAATCCGTATTATGATCCTTGAAAACCTTTGTTTTAATAGTTTTTATTCATAATTTTTCTATTGAAGGGCAAAACGGCAAAAAAAAAGGCAAGGGGGCACGTATCCCAATGGGCGGACGGCCTTGCTTTTCTGTAAGTTTATCGCTGGCTTACTTTATACTTATCGTTATACTAGCGGAGTCGCTCGCTTCGCTCGCTCATTCCGCGTCGTCTCGCTCCCCTCCCCCTCTCATTTCATTTGCCGTTCGGTCGGTAGATGGCAACGTATGTTCGCGCTGCTGTCCGTTGCGTTCCGGGCGCAGCTACTATCTGATCCGGGCTTGGCTGCTACTCTTATAATTTGCCGTTCCGTCGGTAGATGGCGGAGATGGCATCGTATGTCCTGCTTGCTGCTGCGCTGCAGATGGCCGCGCTGCGGAACTTGTGTAATTATATATTTACTAGCGGAGTCGCTCGCTTCGCTCGCTCCCCCTTCCCCCGTCTTCCCCCCCCCCTCATTTAATTTGTCGTTCGGTCGGTAGATGGCGGAGATGGCATCGTATGCAGCTGCTGCTGCTGCAGATGCAGATGGATGCTACCTCTTTGGCTGCTGCCGATGGCTGAGTTGCGGAAGTTGTGTAATTATATATTATATAGATATATATAGATTAGTAACATCATTGGTGTATAGTAAGTTGCCTTAAATTCTAAACTTCACTTTTCCGAACACAAAATACGAAAATTGTGAGTCATGGCACACTCTATTTCACAATTTACTATATATTAATAGTTTCTGTGAATTATTTTTAGGATTTTAAATCACTGTAATGAACTCGTTCATGGATTTTTCCATACACTGTCTGGAAGCTATCAAAAAAACAAGCCTCATATTTCTTCAAATCTTCATCAAGAAAGACGATCGGTAAAACCAAAAAGCCTTAAGGCAGATGATTCTATTTTTATGTTTCGTCAAGAGGAAGTCTGCTACCTTTTAGAAAAATCCTTTGGGCATTTCTTCTCATCGTATAATTACAAAAAAAGAAAACAAAACGAAAAAAATAAAAACAACAGAAAGTAGTTAGTTCTCCTTCAAGTTGAAAAGCCACGATAGAAGCGGAGTACGATTTTTTATTTTTTGTATTTCATTTCTCATATAATCATCTTCATGTTGTCTCTCATTTTCCGATAACCCGCAGTAGGGTTTCTCGAAAACCTGAAGTACGACGAACTTGTCCTTCGTTTCTCCTCTTTCTTAACTACCATTGCCTGCGATTTCAAAGAAGCAAAAACGGACACGTAGGCTTAACGTGTATTTTTTCCTAACTTACAAGGCCAGAGATTTAAAATACTAGATCCGTGTCTGTGTAGTGTTAAGATTTTTTTTTATTACACGTTTAAATTGCTAGCAATCAGGATCTGCGCGAATCATATTTTTATTTTCCGTCGCAGTTGTTTATACCAGGAATATATGAATGGTTCCGTAGAACAAGGAATTTTCGATGGCTATTACGACGGACAGAGGCGCGTACGCACCATCCTCCCCCCCCCC
>JAHWFP010055893.1:3257-14149 GCA_023313725.1 Lithobius niger | reverse complement strand
TTGCCCCCCCCCCCCCCCCCCCCAAGAAAATTCCTGCGTACGCCGCTGAAGACGGACACAAAAGGTTTAGCTTGGTACTGTACCTACCCTGGTGAGAAACACTAAACCGTCCCAAAGCTTAGGCCGATGTTAAATTCCACATTAATTTAAGGTGCTCAATCGGGCTCAGGGCAGGGAATCCGAACGCACACAGAGACAGACATCTTTGATTTTGTCAAATTTTTTCACCCGTATGCAAGGCCCTTTTATTCCGTGATCACCACCGTACAAACTCGGGCAGTGTTACCTTTTGCGTGGGTTTTATCCCACGATTAAAACAATTTAAACTGGAAAGGCGGCGAAGTGAACATAAAGTATACAGGCCACGCAGATCTCCAATTTGAAAAGATAGGTTAAAAAATAGGTTATAATTTACAAATTTAAAAATATAGGTTAAAAGAACAGGTTATAAATTAAACATACAGGTTAAAAAATACGTTATAATTTTAAAAATACGTTATAAATTTAAAAATAGGTTATAAACTTAAAAATGTAGGTTTTTATAGGTTATTTTTCAGCCGCTGTATCGGCTTTTTATAGGGTTTTTTGTCTGTTTATTTCAGTCAGCATACTTAACCGGCAGAAAAGGTGATTTACGCTTGTTTGTGACAATAACAATTCGCTTCGCTCACTCAATCGGCGTTGATCCATGCTTCATATAATTTAGTTGATTTCTTCTGATCTGTTAACCTGGTCGTACTTGACTCTTGACTCCACGAAAAGGCACTCATTTCGTTTAATAACTAAAAGGTAAATGAGATTGCAATTCAAAAACACATTGCTAGGGAACCAGCTTTTAATAATATAGGTTTTTACAAGTAATATAGGTTATTTTAGCAAAAAATACAGGGCCGAAATTAAAATATAAGTTTTTATAAGTTGCCTGCTACCCCATGTAAACAATTATTTTTATAAACAATTTGCGACGTTTCGACGCAAGCCCAGCTCCGTTATCAGGCAATAAACGAAACAATACGGCCAATAGGTTTCCCGTTACTTTTTTTTTCCCAGAAACTGGCTCTTCCGCATTATTTTCTCTACGTAAATTTAGTTTTTTTTTGTTTTGTTTCGTTTTTAAATGCCTCATACCCTGGTTTAGTTTTTCCTTCCTCCGCCTCTTCATCACGAACTTTTGTTAACCAAACGTCAGACAACTTGAAAGCTTTTAAAAGAAGAAACGAAACAAGCCAACGAACTTGACACATTTTTTTTTTACTCTTTGTGCGAAAGAATCCAAAATCCTATCTTCCGCCAATAAAAACAACGGCGTTTACTCGCATTGCAAAACGTTCTTGAATGGCCTGCATCGTGTTTTTTTTTCTTTTGTTTCGTTTTAGTACTGGAACGAAGAATAAAACAAAAACAAAAACAAAAAAATACCGATAAAAGCGAACTAAGAAAAACAAAATGATTTTGTGTCTCAATTCGTTTGAAAAACAGCAAAACATAAAAAAAAACATTAATTGCGGGTAAAGGGATGTTTTAAAAGGACATTCCTCCCAGAGCCATTTTTTTCGATCCTTCGCATCAAGTATGGCCCCAAAGGTCTACTTCCTTACCGTTAGTCAATCCCTTGGTAAAAATCCGTTGTAAACTGTGGCGTCTAGGAGATTTTCTGTTGAATAATAATTAACTGGATTTACTGGTGCCGCAGTATATGATCCATTGCGTGCTTACAATAACCATGACTTTTCACCTCTGTGTGTGTGCATGTACTAATTTTCTAATAATTACCATGAGATCAAAAATCTAAAAGACTAATGCGGTAAAAATTAAAATTAATCATTCCAATAGATCGCCGAAGCAAAATTATAAGATACTAGCATAGAAAATTATAAATTGTGATGTTAAAATACGAGGATCATTCCGGTTTCTGACGACACGATTAACGAGTTCATGCTGGTTCGCTTATTACGCGCAGTGACAATGGAGACAGTAGCTGCGTTCTTCGCTGCGAGGAACGCAGCTACTATCTCAGTTGACCCTTGCGATGCTATAAGCGCGGATGGCCATCAGCGTGTGACTGTTATAAGGCAGGCCGGGTGTCCCCTTAACATTTTGTTTTAATTTTTTTAGTTAGTTAAGAGCAAAGTTATCATCAGTAGCTGTCTTTATCTTTAATGGTAATTAATTTTATTGTATTCGAAAGTTAGTTACGCAAAAATGCTTAAGTAAGTGGCTTAGTACCAGCGGTTTTCTCAATCGCTACTTAACTAAGAACCAAGCTGGGCTAATTTGAAACAGGGTTGGTACAAAACTTTTGTTTTGAATATCCCTGACTTTTCCAGGTTTCCCCTGACCAGATTTTGCACATATCCCTGACCTTTGGTGTCATATTTCAACTGCTAAACTTAATATAGTACCTGCAGCAGCATATAATATTGTTAATGATTGTAGGGCTACCATTCTCAAAATTTTCCCTGACTTTTGTTTAGTTTGGATTTTCCCCTGGCTTTAGTCACCTATTTTCTTTTTCTCCGACTTTCTGCTTCCCCGACTTTCCCCTGAGTTTTTTCACCTATATTTCTTTTCCTTGACTTTTGTTTAGTTTGGATTTTCCCTGACTTTCCCCTGACTTTTTTCACCTATGTTTCTATTCCCTGACTTTTCCAGGTTATCCAGGTCCCGTACGAACCCTAGGAGAGAATATCACATCTCCTTATAGTGCATGTTTCTTTTAGCATCGTGGATTCGTGACGTATATTTGGCCGAGAGAGCGAAGCGAGCGCGGTCCAATAGTGGCTTTTGTATGTCGTGAGTGTCTGTGTGTTTGAAGCACGATGCTATTCGCAATTTTGTTCGGATTTAGTTGAAAATTCATGACCAGGAAGCTTTGACGCAAGACATGCACAAGCTCGAATATGAAAATCTTACGAGAAATACTTGGGGGGGGGGGGGCGAAATTCGAGGTAGAGCACGGGGCAGAAATCATATATGAAGCAGAGTAGCAATCGCCACAGGGCAGTGACTACAGGTTTCTGCTCTGTGAATACAGAAAGGAAACTATTGTATTGCAGCATCCTTTCCTCGGCCAGGTATGTCTGGTCAGCAGAACTAAATACACATACCCTGGTTCTGGTTTTTCCTGTGCGGATGGACATCTCACTGTTCCAATAAAAATAATGTACTATGAATTGCTCATTTCTGGTCGAACCATCGTACATTCCTAAGTTAATCATCTGTAACATGTAACGAACGATAGATAGTACAGAAGCGAATAACCAATAATACGTTGATTTACATTAGAACAGTGAAATGTCCATATAAGGAAAACATGCATTCTTGAACAAGATTACAGCTTATTGCCAGTATTGCTCTTTTTAGGGAGCACGAACCCAAACTGGGTTATCAGCTCCACGAAGGTGAGAGGGACAATTTAGCTGGAGAAATCCAAGCGGGAAAACTCAGGATATTTCACATGCCACAATCGACATGAGCACGAGACACCGCTGGGCCCTACATTATTACGCATCACGTTTAACAAAGAAATTTGTGTCAAGCACGTTTTTAATTAGCTTTCAGCTATTCATAGTTTTTTTTTTATATTTTACTCTTTTCCATCTTTTAAAATTATTTAAATTTACACAACAATCAACACGAGAAACTGAAAACTAACTGGGGAAAAAAATCCTAATACCACAAGGGCCTGCCTACCAGCGGCATTCACGCAAACATTTTCACGAAAAACAATTATCATTCACCGTTCCTTCAATATATCAGTGAGATCTCGCCGACTCTTGTCGATGATTAAAATCTTTCCACGGAAGCAACGGAAAAAAAAAAAAACTTTAAAAAATAAGAACACGCTGTTGAAAGCATGGAACAGAACAGCTTTAAAGCGGTCTTCCTCCTTCTTCACTCAATTCAATCGACAAAAGCAGCACTTTTCACTTTTTTTTTCCCGGACGGAAAGTCGAGAAAGAATTTTCGTTTCTCGTCGGTACTCCCTCCCGGGTCCCCTTCCCCAGCCCTTTCGTCTCTTCGGTTGTCACGTGACCCATCCCTAGCGTCCTCCTGCTTCCTAATGAATCCAGAGGTTCTGGGATTTGACCCCCCTCTTCCCTACCCCCCACCCCACTCTTGATTCAATCGTCTCTGACGACCACTGGAACATCTCGGCAATATAATACTCCAA
Organism: Lithobius niger; assembly: GCA_023313725.1. Lineage (NCBI taxonomy): Eukaryota > Metazoa > Arthropoda > Chilopoda > Lithobiomorpha > Lithobiidae > Lithobius > Lithobius niger. The sequence continues at coordinate 9,975 of JAHWFP010055893.1, read as the reverse complement.
ATGCACAAAACCCGGCGAAATGGATCCCACTTCGAGTGTTAAAGGGGGTGGAAGTTGGTGCGAGAGACATCTACCGACAAAAAGTGAAAGTTTGGATTAAAAAGACGAGGTGTGTAAAGGTTAGCAACCATCGACAGTGCGGAAGCCAGTGTAAATTTGGCAGCACTGGTTACGTAGCCGGTAATGTTAAAATTAGCTCGCCAATGTCAGTATTCTAGTCGCCATGTAAGAAAGAAAGTTAACCAATTTTTGATGCTATTAAGATGCATAAACGTTCTACTGTAACTTATAGCTAGCTAGCTAGTCCACTCACTCTTGAATACTACGCCGCAAACAGTTTACTACAGCAGTGGCCAAATGTCAAATTCCCTCGCCATTTTGGCGACTGGTGACTGGCATCGGTGAAGGTTGCGGATGGGTACACAACAGTTAGTCCGTGGGCCAGACATGAAATTTAGTAATTCCGTACCAAAAGGGGTTAAAATTTTATATATACCAAAAATCTTACATTATAAACCAAAGTCTCATAGCAGAAATGAAGCAACCGCAACGACCCCCGGAAGGGGAACAATGAAAACGTGCGAGTGTGTCAATTCTTTGGCTTGAAGGTGAAACTGGGACGTTGTTGCCCTGAAAAGAAGTTGAAATTGGCACATTGTTACCTCGACTAACAATTTGCTTTGCGCGGTCATCGCAAAGGCATGTCTTAAATGACGTCATGTACGAAGGACAGTTATTTTTCTCACGCTACTGGCAGTGAGGAGGGGCCTGAACGGGGAATGACCATTGGTGGGGCAGTGCTTATGTTAGAGCCACTATTTGATTACGATATTGCTGTACGGAGGGAGAGGATTGACGGAAAGGGGGAGTGTTACACAAAGAAAAATTGACTGTTGCAGTGAACGATCAGGCAGCACAGAGCAAATACTGGGAAACAACCACGGGTATATTATTATTATATATTTATATATAAATCGGTGGTGACGTCACGCCAACATATCCCAATGCTAAAAGTGTAGCCGTTATATACGGTTAATCTGAAAACCCACACACGTGACCGTGGGTTAATTTTGATAACCCACACCTTTTCGATAACCCACACTTTTTTTTTGATAATCTAACACTTTTTCCGCGCTCCACACAACCACTGCTCTACCACGTGACATACTTTGTGACATGTGTGGTGCAGTGGCAACCCGGACTGAGACTGCACTGCACTGCACTGTGACTGAGGTTGGCGCTAATGACCAAGTTGTCGACGCGCCATTAAGCCTCAATCCTCTCTCTCTCTCTTTGCAAAACTACCGTAACAACATAAATTCAACCAACATAAATAAGCACATTTGCAACCTGCGACATTTATCGTACTAACACGAAAAAAAAAACCTCGCGTAGGCTACTATGCTAGGACCCCACCCATGGAAGAATGGCCCAATCCGCCAACCTTTCGCTCCGACAGTACTAAAACTAGGCTACCGACACTTGTAAATACACCTAAAAACATACGATACTCAAGCGAACAGCACATTTGTAACCTGGCGACATTTTCCGCACTAACACGAAAAAAAAAAAAAAACTCGCGTACGATGCTAGCCCCCTCCCCACCCCCATCCATGAATGAATAGCCGAATCCGACAACCTTTCGTTCCGACGGTACGAAAACTAGCCTACTGACACCTTCTAAAACACACCTAAAAACCTACGAGACTCAAGCGAATAGCGCATTTTATACGCTATATCTTATTTAAACTAATAAAGTAGACAAAATACGGTTTTACCTGAAACACAAACGTCGGTGACTGGGACTGGATATAGGGACGTCCTCGCGTACGTGAGACTTTCGCAGACAGGAAGTTTAAACCGGAAGTTTGAGTTCAGGAATTTACGTCATGTTTCACAAATAAAATTTTCAAATAATTTTTTTTTTTAATCTCAAATAACTAGATATGTTGGCTCGACGTCACACCTTAGCATTAAAATACATATCCGTGAGCCGTTGTCGATTTAACGGATATAATTGCTCTTGAGCTCGAACGGCTATTCCACTATCTCGGGGCTGGAGGGAGACAATCGTGGGCTTCGCCCACTCGTGTTTCCCTCCACCCCCTCGATAGTGGACTAGCCGTTTCTCGCTCGCTCGCAATTATAACCGTTAAATCGACAACGGCTCACGGATATCTACTACATAATTATTCATATACCACACGATACATCATGTTATACTTAACAAATCTTAGCATTGACAACCTTTGATATGAATCAGCAAAATGGGTCATTTAGGTTCAAAAGGTCAAAATTTGCTCTTTGCCATTTTGGCTGGTTATTCAAAAACCGTTATTGCTACCAAAAAACGGTTCAGATAAAAGTTGTTTGCAATGATGTAATCAATAACGTAGGTCCCACACTTTTTTTGACCTTAACCGTAATTTGACCCATTAAGCTGCTCTGTATCAAAGGTTATCATACTAAGATTTCTCAAGTGGTACATGATGTATGTTGTGGTGTAGGTTAGGTTAGGTTAGGTCAGTTTGCGTCTGTTTGGGTCAGTTTATAAATAAATAAAAAAAACATTTTATGCACCAGAGGTTGCAAAGGGAACAGGAAGGGTCATGAGTGACCACTAACACCTGCCCAAAGAAAAGTTTAAGAACGATAAAATGCAGTTGGCTTAGTTTGGGTCAGTTTGGGTATAGTTTGGGTCAGTTGGGGCTTTTTTAGTTTTTGGGTAAGTTTGCATCTTATTTGGATCTGCAGTTCTGCTTAATTTGCGTCAGTTTGGTTTTTTTGACCCAGTTTGCGTCATTTTTGGCTCAGTTTGTGACTAGTTTGGGTCAGTATGTGTACTTTATGGCTCAGCTTGGGTTTTTGTTGGCTCATATTGGGTTAGTTAGTGTGATATTTGGCTCAGTTTGTGTCTTAGTTGGCTGAGTTTGGCTGAGTTTGAGTCAGTGCGACATGTCTTACTAATGCCGCAACGAAACAAACAGAAATTCTCCGATCCATTCCATCTTCGGCTTCTGTCGTGTTTCCATTCTGTATTTTTTTTTGGCTCATTTTTTCCTTCATCGTCTGCCTCATTTTCTGGTTCGAAAAGATGGCTTGTCATTAACAAGGGCGAGTGATCCACTCAACAACGTACGGGACTTCTGCTTAATCAATATTTCTAAATTAAATGCTCGCAGTGTTACCCTCCTAATTAGGGGAACTAGAAGAATGAAGATCTTCCAAAGAATTTAGGTGACGTCGATGGGAAAGGAAAAAGAAAATATTAGCTTCTCCAAGCAACGAAAATGAGGACAAAGAGTTTTACAGACACTATTCGTTTTAACCCTTTTACTACTACCTCGTTTAAAGACGATATGGCTTAGTCAGCACTAGTTGGTTTATCTCGAGATGTTCCTCCCGTTCAAGTATTACGCAAGTGTGTTTACTGGAATTTGCAATGCAAGCCCTGTCTGGTCTCATTCCCTCATGAAAGATATTGACCTACATTGGTACTCATTTAAAGAGGACACAGCATAGACAGCCAGCGCTCCTCGGGAAGATTTTTACAAGACGTGAGCATTCAAGGTTTATCTGTGACTGTTATTGGAATATGCAAGCCATGTCTGGTCTCCTTACTACGTGAAAGACGTAGATCACCTATAATAATTGATAAAGCTACGATAAAAAAATGTGATGGGTCGTGCACAACTCGCTGTATTGCTTATGCGTACAAAGGGAAGAAATATGATTACGTTGGATTAAGAAGTGAAACGGGAAACTTCACTTGGTATGCCTAATTCAAGATTATTTTAATAATCGTTTAAATATTTTAATTTTTAAATAATAGAGACGAGCAGGGTGAAATTCACCTAGAAATTGCACACTTTCTTTGCTTGTGTGAGGTGCATTTTAATAAACAGTGAACGAAACACTTGGCATTGAAATATTGCCAATTTGGAATTGGGCCCACATCTGCTCGTTCCGTGGACGAGACGTGAACTGAGGCAAAACGAAGTGGGTTCGACCTACCTACGAATCCGGATTAGTTTAACTGGGATGCAGTCCACTTCAGTTCATTTCCCATTCAATCCACACATAATGAGGATTAAAGGTGCGGTCGAAAAGGTTTATAAGAAACAAGACTTGGAAAACAAATGCAAGATACTGGGTTTGTATTAGAAAAAAATACGTGTAAGTTATTTTACTTTAGAAAAAAAAGTTTGTAAAAAAAAGTGATCCCCGAGTATAGTTTTAAATGTTACGGCAACCAAGGCCAAACTTATTATTTGAGAAACCTTTTATGAGTTTATCAATTATTATAGGTGATCTATGTCTTTCACGTAGTAAGGTGACCAGACAGGGCTTGCATATTCCAATAAACGTTCGCGTCAAATAAAAGACATGCACCAACAAGGATAAAAGAGGCATCATTTTTGGTGCCGAATTCTTCCCAAGCCATAACGAGAATTTGCATCTTCCCATTTACTTGTTGCGCAAACATCATCCACAATCCACAAACATCTTTAACTGTCTGAAATTAAACGCAAACAAAGGAATGCACTCTGAACCTCAAGCACGCGCCAATTTTTTTCCTTTTCGGGTCTCTTGTGATTCGTTATATAAACACAGCCGAAGACATCCCAGCTCAAAGGTGTTAGGGCGATGATAACAACAGCCTTTTGGGACTAATTAGAGATACAGGGAATGGAATAACTCTATTACGGGCCTTACACATAAACCCTTAACGGCCGTGTTTGCGCGTTCCTCAGCTAGTTTATTAAATAAACAATGGGTAAACACTAGAATTCTGCGCATGTAGACGATTTAAAGGGATATTCCTCCCAGCGCCATTTTTGTCGATCCACCACATCAAGTACGGTCCCAAAGTTCTATTTCCTTACCGTTAGTTAATCCCTTGGTAATAAATCCGTTGTAAAATGTGGCGTCCAGGAGATTTTCTGTTGAATAATTGCTAACTTTACTTCCTGCGTCCCGCAGTATATGATCCTTTGCGCACTTACAATAATCATGACGTTTCATCTGTGTGTGTGCATGTACTAATTTTGTAATAATTACCATGAGATCAAAAATCTAAAAGACTAATGCAGTAAAATTAAAACTAATTATTCCGATAGATCGCCGAAAGCAAAATTATACGATGCTAGCCTAAAAAAAATTGTAAATTGTAATGTTAAAATGCGAGAATCATTCCGGTTTGTGACGACACAATCTTTAACGTGATACTGTTTCGTGTACTATTCCCAAAGCCAACCGAGACAGTGGCTATGTTCCTGGTTTGGGCACAAGAACCTTTAAGCAGAGGGGCGAGTGTGCAAGCTCGACTTGGACAGGGCCCCTATAGGGTTTCCAGCCCGGATACCCAGATGATTTACAGGCCCGAAAACCCCGTGTTCGGCAAGCCAAAAATGCTTTTCTGGTTTAATATTGTGGTGAAATGGAGGCTTTTTCGTTCCATTATTTTCGCCACAGATGTGTTGTTGAAAGACAAGTGCCATGCCAATGCAGTACGCTGCGTCTGTTTGGCCACCGACCGGAGACGGGACCTAGGCAGGCAGGAAAGCCTCCTCATTCCCTCACTGCCATGATAGCTGTTCCGTGTTTACTTCCATTTCGTCCGCGGTCCGCATCCGGCTCACCCGTGGCTGCGTTACGCGGAAGCAGTACTGAAGATGTTTACTGAAGATAATGCTAGTTAATTTTGAATGAGATTTTAAAATGGTTCATGAGATCCTAGGACCACTTTCAAAAATGTCAAGTTTAACAAGTTCGTATTGGAATAGTAAATGTAACGGTATAAGATTGGTTTAAGAAGTTCAAGAAATTAAAAAAAAAAGTGTGTACTTAGTTTATAAATGTAACAAGTTTACTTCAGTTATTTTTTTATGTAATATCAGCAAATTTGCAGAGAGACTAACAAACTCGCGTTGCATCTCGTTCAATTTTGTGTAAAATCTGGGTACCTGGAGAAACTGTTTTTATAACTTTCAAATCCGAAAAAGCAGGGTTGACATTTAGGTCTGCGTTTGGAAACCTGGCCCCTGGGACCCCAAAATATCTCGTGCTGCGATTTTAAGCTTGTTACCAAGTCGTAACAGCGTTAATATTTTAATACCTTGAAAATAAAGTTAATGCTACAGTACAACTGTTGCTTTTTTTTTTTTAACAAAGTGGCTATTATACTGTATTTTGAAGAGTGATCTTGTAGGGAAATAAGCAAACAAGGGGAGTGATCGTGAGGGGAAATAAGCAATCAAGGGGAGTGATCGTGCGGGGAAATAAGCAATCAAGGGGAGTGATCGTGCGGGGAAATAAGCAAACAAGAGGAGTGATCTTGTAGGGAAATAAGCAAACAAGGGAAGTGATGTTGCATGGAAATAAGCAAAGAAGGGGAGTGATCTTGCAGGGAAATAAGCAAACAAGGGGAGTGATCTTGCAGGGAAATAAGCAAACAAGGGAAGTGATGTTGCAGGGAAATAAGCAAACAAGGGGAGTGGTCTTGCAGGGAAATAAGCAAACAAGGGGAGTGATCTTGCAGGGCAATAAGCAAAGAAGGAGAGTGATCTTGCAGGGAAATAAGCAAAGAAGGGGAGTGGTCTTGCAGGGAAATAAGCAATCAAGGGGAGTGATCGTGCGGGGAAATAAGCAAACAAGAGGAGTGATCTTGTAGGGAAATAAGCAAACAAGGGGAGTGATCTTGTAGGGAAATAAGCAA
>JAHWFP010055892.1:0-10649 GCA_023313725.1 Lithobius niger | reverse complement strand
ATAACTAATGCGCTAGTACATGAACTAGCTCAATGATGACCTTTCTGTAAATGTTTAAAATCTTAAAACTGTCCAGGAAGGAAAGAGGCACACTGCTGGTACACATTGGTGCGTCCTGTACTGCTGGTTTTTCTTTACTCCTAGAAATAAGTTTTTTATTTGTGTTTGATTTGCAGGCATATAATAAATAATTTTATCTCATGATGTTGAGGGGACAAGCCACACATCCAGTTCTAACGTCGCATAACATGAACGATGTTTTATTTCTTCAGCGGAAATTATGCACGGCCCAGAAACATTTGGTGTAAATGGGGTTGTAACCCTTCATGCCTTACCACATTGCTGAATGTACAGAGAACAAAATAATCAGGCCAGTGGATTACGTCATTTGTCATAGGAGACTTTCCGCCTAGCCCTAGGTTTAACCATTGACTACTTAACCAATTTGTGCATCTCAGAAAAATGCCATACTGGCTCCGTATGAACCTCGTCCAAATCTTGTCTTTCTTCTGGGGAGTGGCCTTGTGGTTAGCTGAGCCAACTCAAGACACCATGGATAAGCCATATTTTGTTCAAAGTTCAACACACTCTGTGGTGAATCTACTTCTTTCAGGCAACTTCTTTCTGTGTTTCAAATGTAAATTCCCAAAAATGAAGATGTCAATCACTGTGAGAGGTAGTGAAACGATGTAGAATGTTTTATAACTGTGTTGTGTCTCTTAAACAACATTTAAATATTGCATGCACAAGAGAATCGTGCATGTAATATTCTATTTTGCTGGTTTAATCGTACTGGCTTTATCTTATTCAAAACCTTCACGACTTTAGCCTGGACAGGATTGGGCTATGGGTTGGGTTTCCATAACCTGTTTTATGCCCATACTGGTCCACAAATTATGCTCAAATTTCAACTGTGGAAAAACAAGTTCCATTGTTGGAAAAAAATGCGGTCAAAAAATCGATCTTTTATACGCTCTGCAAGCCGTGTTTCTTTGGCCATCCAGAGAGCATTCAGTTCTGGCCAAGAATCAATTTATCCAGGACGATGAGTATCCATTTGAAACCTGGTCAGGTTGTTGTTAAAGGCCCGATGAGATTTACAGAAACTCTTTTTCAAGGACCATTTTGGATAGGAGGATCAATTGTCTTCAGCAGTCCTACAGACTCAGCAGTGCCTGTTTTGCATTTCAAGCAAAATTCACAACTGTGAAAACACTCTACAATTGTGCACGTATTCCTCACACCAGCCCACCCCCACTAAAATCCAGTTTTTTGGTCATCTTATAAAAACCAAAATGTCCTCTGAGCGTGGATGAATGAACCGTGGCAATTGCGGTGAGGTAGTGTTTTCGGGAAAAAATACGACAGAATGTATGCCTGTAACGGTGTCACGCATGCTGCATGGAACATTGGGAACGTTCAAGTATTACGTCATCAGGAAGGGGGGGGGGGGGTTCGCCCGCCTGTGACGATTGATAACGGGGGGGGGGGGGAGGGTGGCCAGTTGATGACGTCAGCACCATTGTGTAAGCATCACAAAAAAAAGGTCCTCAGAAAAACACAGGGAAATACAAGGAAAACCCCCCCCCCTCTTAGAGGGGGGAGGTCAAGTTAGAAATGACATAATACTGGAGGGGGTTGAGCAATTGATCACGATCGATGACGAGGGGGGTGGGGGGGGTTAAAAATAACCAATTTCTTGATGACGTAATACTTTTAATGGCCCCCATAGCTTTACACAAGACCCATCATGCAACCACAATCTCCTTGAAGTGTGGTCCTTCCATCAACAGCTGTTGTGCTTCCAGCTACATTGCCTACCCTGGCAGTCTGGCACGATGACTATTTGTCATCAACCTATTTATAATTGTGCATATTCTTGTTTTTTCCCCCTCGTTTGCACTCAATTTTCGTCAACAAAAATATTTTATTACATGTCAACTCCCTTAAATTCTGAATTCAATTTTTCCAAAGCTCTTACGTTATGGTTTTGTAAAAAGTAAATAAATAAATAAAAAAAAAACAGAAAAAAAACTTTAATTTGTTAAAGCATACGTAAAACTCGGTGAAATCAACAATTTTAAGTGACACCATGGTCAGATTCAAACAAGAATACGTATCGTATTTTTTTTTTACCGAGTTTTAATGATTCAGCTTTATTGGGTGAAGGCCCTTACACAGTTGGCCTAATGTAAAGCTTGCAGTAATCGCAGTTGTGATCACAGTGTTGTTTGTAAAAAATAAAAGGGCCATCAACCAATGGAATAGGTTTTCATTGTTTGACTGAAAGTTGGAAAATCGTATCACAAGAATGCCAACATTGCAGTTGTGTCTTACAAAGAGATGCCACGGAATAAAAAAATACATAAATGCAGCCTGTAGGAATAATAACATAAAATAATGAAGGTTTAGGAAATAATATTCTTGAAAAAATAATGAATAAAACTGAAGGACTAAATAGAACGTTAAGTTTTAAGACGACCGACATTAGAGGTTGAGTTAGTAATTAATGAACTCTGTCACAAACGGCATTAGGAGTCAAATTCAATGTATATGACAAATAGGTAATTATTGGTCTGAGAAACTTATCGTGTCAGTGATTTTTTTGGACGTAGATAAACCTCCTGAGTATGCCGTGTTTTTAACAATTCTTTGCTAGAGTTGCATACTTTATTGAATAGTTCAGAAAGTAAACCGTTTTAAACAAGTGTAGTTTATCATCACATAAGCCATGCAAACAGTGTGATTCAGCGAAACTACTGAGTTAATCACGTGTAACTGTCAAATATTATAAATAGCTCAATGTTAGCTTCATGTGACCATATGCAATAAACCTTCTTCACCAACTTCTTTTCCTACATAATATAACAGATAACTCGTTTATCACACCTTACTGTTGCTACATATTTGCTTAAAGTGTTTCGATTTAAGTTTGCTTGGGGTGCAGAAATCCTATGATCTCTTTAAATGAGCACAGGCCCTAATTCTACAGCTAACTTACCTTCTGCATTGTATAGCAGGCACCACTGCAAATTATTATGAAATATTCATAAATATTTTTACCTGGACAAACTCTGCTGATGTATTGCAGTAACACTAGTCTTAGTGCAAACAATAGGGGAGTGAACACTTAGTAAATTTTTGAAAACTTCTGCATAACTTTTCAAAAGCCAGGGTCCATTTTTTTTTACAGTTTTCGGCGTGAAATTTTCTTCAACCTGTGTGCAGTATACCAGTTTAACCGCCTGGGAAGAGGTAACATTCTAGGATACATGTATGATTTAAAATTTTGTTACCTTCATCTGCACCACTGCTTTCTGAATTGCTTACATCCACTTCTGAAATGCTACTTTCGGTTGCTTTACGTATTCTTTCTCTGGTCTGTTGTATGATACTGGTCCTTAATTGCAGCAATTCATTATCATTGAAATCATGGCAGTCCTTAAGTAAACACTCTTCAATTTCGTCTTCCGTATCTTTATCCAATGGTACTAGCTCTGCAAGAGTTGAAGAATCAGGAATTAAAACAAATCAGGTTATTGAAAATAAAACATATCTTTTTGGCTGATGTATAAATAAAATGCACTCTGATAGCCTGATTTTTAGATCCTCAGTGTTTCCAGTAGAAAGTCAAACTTTGCAAACTCGTTGGAAACATTAAATGAGTGAATTTACAAGAACAAGCTGGCTGCCTTCACCAGGCACATTATAACATAAGAAAACAAAAACGAACTTGTTTGATTTTAATGTAAGTTTTAACTGAATCAAATTTAAAGCAGTAAAGAAACACGGGTAAGTTTTCCTTAATGGTAATTATAGTGTAGACGCCACAACGTTTGTGTACTTCTGATAAAGTAGTACACAAACTACTTTTTCAGAACCATTCACCCAGGAACTAACATAGCAAATATTAGAAAAGGGGAGCTAACAAACGTTAGGTTTCAATACAATATATATAGATTATATTAGTGTCCAACTTTCAAATATAAAACGGCTTTGTTTCGTAGTACATACATTATATTTCTTATTTCGTAGAGCAATATATTTCGCATATTGAAAAAGTATTTAAAACCACGTAGTTTGGAATTAACGATAATCGGATACACACGCAACTGTACCCATCTCTCGTAATCCCCCCCCCTTTTTTTTTTTTATTACAAAAGTCGTCTCCTTTCAGTTTATCACCATATTGAAGATTCATGACTTATTCGGTTTTCTTTTAACGTTCTTCAGTGCTGCTATTAACCCATGTAGCTAACACCAGTCATTAGTTTAACTAACGGGCTAAATGTGAAAACTAAAAAAATATTGAACCATATTGTTTCGATAGTTGCAATGGTTGAAGACAGCACTACGGTTTCATGTGGACTTAACACTGTAGCACTATTGTAGCGCCTGACAGCTTACAGGAAAGTTGTTCGTGTTCAGTTACTGTTACTTAGTTATTAACTGATGATTTCATGTTAGGCCAATATAGGTACCTGGTCAATTGCATGTTACAATTTGAGGCTTACTTTTAGAGTGATGCATTGAGTGACGCACTTAGTTTCCCATAATGGTGACAGTGACCACCTTGTACAAATTTCCGCCTTGATTATTAATGGAAATACAGAGTCATAAGGCAGTCAAAGACTTGCCGAAAATAATTAGTGTAGGAGAATCAGCTTGTCTGTATATTATCGAAATAAACTGCTTACTGTATTGACTTGCACGGCAGTTATCTCCAGATCTCCTATTATATAAACAAAAAATTATTGTCATTCGAACGGACAGATGCATAGCATTTATGTCTTATGCAATGCGTGGTATACAAACTATTTCTAGTTCATGAAAGATTTGGTACTGCAAGGTGATATTTTATTGGGACGTTGTTTTCACTGTCCATTTAAACACATTTATGCCATAGCTGGGTGGGTAGCCACATTGGCTCGAATTGCTCTTGTGTTTACATTTATGGCCTTCATGATGTCCTTAACTGACTCATTAAAGCTGTACCAAAACCAAAACTGGTATGTGGTAAGAAACCAAGTTTACAAAAAGGGTCGACTTGCGAAGGTAGTGATATCCTTCAACCAGAGAAAAACTTCCTATTAGTTAAGTTAACCGCACTCACTAATAGTTTGAAAGTTAAATGAAAACTAGAATATTGGTACTCGTAGTATTAATCTTCAAGTTTTCAGTTAACGTCCAAAGTATTATTCGGTGGGATTAACTTGGCTAATAGGATTAACCTTGGCGGCCTTTCTCTGGTTGAATGATTTCACTACCTTCAAAGGCCGACCCTTTTTGGAAACTTGGCGTCTTCTCTTATACCAGTTTTGGTTTTGGGTCGATATCATAACTTTGGTAGGACTGTGAACGTACAAAAGGTCAGACAGTCTTATTTTCATCTCTACTTTTATTCTGGAGAAATTTTATGTCGATAAATTTTCTCATTGATAATTTTCACGTTTGCCATTGCCCTATTTGCCGTTACATCAGCCAAATTGACAAAATTTTGTTTATTGTATGTCCACGCTTTACATGCTTAGGTTTCTTCAATCCCATTTTTGTGCACAATGGCTATTTCGTTCGCTTCGCTCACACAATCAGCACATCTCCTTCAGTTGCTCTCACCGAGGTTAATAAACGCATGTAAATTAGGATGGTTAAACAAGTGCCTGACATGTGTCCGAACTTTCTTCTTTATGAATTGTCTGTCTGTAAATATTAAGCCATTACATCAGCCAAATTGAGAAGTTTTTCGTTTGTTATCTTCGTTTACAGTTTGTCATGCAGAAATCCCTGAAGTTCACTGTTGCAAAAACAGCACGCATTTTTTTTTTATTATGAACATAAACCCTGTTGGCTTGTGGATGTTCGAACTGTTGCGTAACCATCATCAAGCGTGCATCCCTTTATCCTTATTGTTACGCAATCCACGGCAACGTAAATGACTGCTTGTTCTGTCTTTCGTTGCAGTTCAGCTTTTAATTCGTCTTGGCTTTTAAAATAAATCTAAGGACCATGGTTGATGGTCCAACTTTGTTGCTTGAAATCTTTGGTTGCAACATGGAAAAGAAACGATATTTAAATTCCTTGGTATTGAATTTCAAAACCTTCCAACGCATTTGTCCTTACCCGTACAAGCCCGAACTAACACTGGCCGTCCCAATTTTTAGCTAGCCATAAGCAATAAATCTGTAGGATTTAACGTTACTAACTAACTACTAGCTAGTATCATGAAACCAACGGTATTGATGCATCTTTCTCTCTATGAATGGCGGACACTCATCATCTAACTTTTAGTTTTTTTTATCCCTGCACCTTCCTCTTACATTTTCCTCAATTTGAAAGATTTCGGACGCATTAGGATTCAACCTTCACACGGTAAAATGTGCTTTTATTTTACAGTTAACAGACACATGTCTGCTATTGAGGCCAAAAGGTTTTAGCGAGCGTTAACCACTTCCGGTCATCTGACCGATGAAGCCGATAATTGAATTTATTGCCGAAACAGAAATATGAATGAGCAGGGTGACTGCAATTGTCGTCCAGGTACTTAATCAACTTTACTTTGGGCTGTCAAATATTCTAAATTTTACCGCCATTGTCAATGTCTAACTCTGCCTGCTTTCAATTCGGCAGAATGAGCCACAGCACGTCAACAGATTTTGTTTCGTTTGATCTTATTTGTAGAAAAAAATCTTGGATACGTGGGTAAAGTGATGTGAGTAAATTCATATCACTCACATAAATTCCCTCGTTTGAATGCCAAAAGGGACCATAGCGGTCTTTACTGTCTGTATAGTTTGTCATTGGCAGTAGGAGAACGGTTGAATTCTATTTTAATTGCTCTTTGGTTTATTTACGGACACGTTTTGTAGGAGGTAATGTTTCTCAATCTCAGAACTGCGAAAACTCTCTGTACTACGCTGGTAGCATTCTCTACTGGATTCTCAAGTGTTGCTGATTCCTGGTTACTACAGAAAGCACGCACGGTCAATGTGTCTGGCTAGTGAATTTGGAGAGATGACGATCAATAACTAAATTGGTATTGGGTTAAGCTAATCCCAATCTTACGTTATTTTAAGTTACCACGTAAAAACATTTAAAATTTTAACAACGAAATTGATAGTGAGCACTGGCGAGTGCAAAAGTAAGAAAATGCAGCCCTCTAAGTAAAACCAATGGACATGCATTTAATTTTCATTGCAAGTTATAATTTTGAACAGATGAACAATGCACAAAATTATAACTTGTGCTAAAAATTAAATGCTTTATCTTGCTTGTCTAGAAGGTTTACTTAGGCCTCGTCAGAGGGCCATATCTTTTTGCTTTTGCACCTAAAATTTGATTTGTTAAAAAAAAAGAGTATTTAAAATACTTAAAACGAAACCGAATAACATTCCACACAGGCCCCCAGAGAATAATCAAACATTTTATTTTTGCTTGGCTTACAGAATTACCAGATAAACTTAAAAAAAAAATAAGACAAAAACTTGAATAATAATTCTTTTTAGGAATAAGCCTTCTGCTCGTAATAATTTTTTGTATTGATCAATTTATACGAGATGTAAAATACAAACAAGCGCGTCAATTGCGCCGTAGAAAAAGCGTTATATGATTGAAGTTTCACTTTACTTGTTATTTTTATGGTAAAAAAATATTTGATTTTTAATTTAAATTATTAAATGTACAATTGAAAAAACCGCATCTGTTTAAGTGCTGTTGTGTTCGAATTAAAGTATTCTTAAAGCTCAACAACACTTAAACAGATGCAATTTCCTTAATTGTACATATTATTTAAATAAAAAATCAGAAATTTTTATCCATGACCTTTTAACAAGCAAAGTGAAACTTCAATCATACAACCCTTATTTTTATGCCTCACTTGCCGTCTTTGTTTGTAATCCATGTGCCTTTTTTATGGCATGTTAAAACCATTCCTCTTCATGTTTCCTCAAAGTACGGATGAATAATTGTTGGCTCGCCAGCATTGTTAGCATTTCTTTTTTCTTCAGTCAGCGCTTTGCTGAATGGCATTGTTCCCTAATTACAATGTTCAAAATAATGGAAAACAGTACAACGCAAGGAATGACAAGGCTCCATGGTGTATGGCAGAGAAGCATCAAGCGGCCAGGTGTGGAAAGCCTTCCTCTCACGGAACGTTTGGTAAATAGCAGCCTATGCTAATGATTCATACCATCTATATAATTTTTGCTAGTTATCAAGCTCTTCCTTGCTGACGTGCAGCAAAGCCACTAACCGTTGTGATTACCAACTTTTGTCATCTTCATTGTGTAAAAGTCTCCGTCTAATCACGTAACTGGAGAGTTGCAAACTTACAAACTTTGGAGACTTTCGTTGGGCATTACTGTTTTACTGTTTGTATCATTTCACCAAAAGTATCAGTTTTAACTTATTGGGAGTTGATTGTTGATTATTGTTGACTGTAGTGTGGTTTAGTTGTAAGTTAGTACGTAAGTTAGAGGAGAGTGTGTGACGTTGGTGCCAGTTAGTCTCTCGTAATAAATTGAAATTCAAATTCAAATGTGAAAAATATACTATTTTTCATGCTAACTGATTTAACAATCACATCCCAAAAAATTAAAAATGGACACTTTGTAACAATGAAAAAGACAGGCAAAAATCATCAAGAGAGACTTACACAATGGCTGTGACGCCAACGCCGTGAAGGCACGACGACATTGTTGTTACAAAGTTACATGGAATAACCAACGGCGTCAAGTGAGTTCTGCCAACAATCAACGAGTGGCGCAGCCATGAGTTATTGTTGCCAGAACTCCCGAGACGCCGTTGGTTATCCTGCTTATACCAACCGCATATTGTCCGAGTCGTGGCTGCAACAAACAACAAATCATGCTGTCGTTCTTTAATTCAGAAGCTTGACAAGGCGATCGTGCGTGCAACAATCTGTACACACAAACTGCATTGTTATTACTTGTTTGGTGAAGGGTTCTTTGCTCGCGTTGATTGAATGTAATTCGATTCCGAAGTGTCCCATCACCGTTTATACCTCGGAAAGTCAACGAAGAATAGCCCCTTCGACAACTTCTCTCAACATTTTTTTAGGAGAAGTTGTTTGAAGGGGCTATTCGGCGTGTAGTTTATGCCGAATGAACGGTGATGGGGAAATTCGGAATCGAGTAACAATCTAGAAATAAAAGTAGAGAACTGGGTTTTTCGGCGTTGTGCGATAACTGATGCTTTCAGAATCTTAAAGAGTGAAGTGGTAAGACAATAAATGTAGTTACAGGACAAAGAGCCAAATGGACTCCAACAGTGATAAATACTGCCCAATTATTTATTGATTAGGTGTACGTGTTCAATAAATAAATATGCAATTTAAAGCTCCATATTTAACAAATATTACAAAAAAAATCAAAATATGACAGACGGATGTGCCAAATAACTAGCATCAGGTTTCTCTGGGAGGCAACCTTCATCAGTTAGGGTGAGAGCTCTCCACGAAATAATTTCTCTTAGTTTTCCAACTGGTTAATATTTACAAGTAGAATTGGTGTTGGACGGTTGTAGTGTTGTGTTCCGTAGGTATTTTATGATTTTGCTGTATTATATTAACGTATTTCATATGCAAATAAATTAATGAAAAATTAAAAATTAAACATGTTTCTGAAAGCTCTTTATTTAACAAATAAATTTAAAACCATCAAAATATGACAGACTGTTGTGCAATCATGCCTAGCATTAGGCTCCTCTGAGAGGCCACTTTCATCGGGCAGGGGGAGAGCTATCCACCAACTGATTTTTTAGTTTTCAGCGTACTTTACAGACTGATCTTTAGTACGTAATTCGAGTCGTGGCTGCGTTGCAGGTTATGATTTATAGCGGTTTTTTTTATGATTTATGGTCTAATTTATGATTTATGCGTGTTTTATGAGTTTGTTGTGTTGTGTTAAGGTACTTCAAATCAAATGGATTAACGTTAAATCGGTAGGAATAATTAACAAATAAATACTCATAAATTGGTTTGGTTATATTACCCATAAGTATAAGCATGAATAAGCATAAAATTTGCTTGTGTCATCGCAGTCTAGCTTGATTCCGAAATACCCCTTCAGAAAACAACGATACTATTCTTTCGACAAACGTTCCTTGCTGCATTGTTGGGAGCTCAGAGAATACATTAGAGGGTTTTCTCGGCAGTGGCTTTGTTGTTTGATTCCTAATTTCCCCTTCGACTAACAAGGGAAATGATGACCTCGTCAGTAAACAACGAAATTACTGTAACAATACGACGCTTGGAACTTCGTGTCAAAGCATATGGTTAAAAAAAGCATTGTTGCTCGATTGTTGTTGGAGCTTTCGGGAAAACAATGAGATGTAAACTTCTCCCTTTAACCGATAACGGTTTTTTCCGTTCGGCACAGCTACACGAAATGAAAGTAGGGTCATAAGACAGTTATAGCATGGTTTTACAAAAATGTGCCGGTGTAGAAGACCTACTATACACTTTTGGAAGAGCGATGTCCTCGGAGGTGTCGAACCTAAGACGATATACAAACAAAAATGTCAAGTGTGCCGTAAAAAAGGGGTTATATGATTGAAGTTTCATTTTACTTGTTAAAATGTACACGGATAAAAATTGGTGATTTTTAATTGAAATAAACAAATTTACAATTGAA
>JAHWFP010055891.1:3213-37477 GCA_023313725.1 Lithobius niger | reverse complement strand
TGGCCCGTAACTTATTACCGTCCTGTCTGTCCCACAAGGTTTGCCATAAAGCGTGTAACCTCAGACGCAGAGTTGGAAAGGCATCTGAGAGAATTTTATGAAAGGTGGGGATCTATTCTTTCCATCTATCCTAGCCGAAATATTTTTTAGTTCGATAGGGATCGACCTATGCCAATTTAAAAGCGAAAAGGTAATGGCGAAGCGGCGAAAGCGTTATGGTGATTTTCAAATTCAAAGTGTTCTTGCGAGCCCTCTTATAGCCCGAAATGGACATGATTAGTATTTTCTGAACGATGGGGATCGCTTCTTTCCATTAATCCTAACCCGCAATTGTTTAAATTGGCTATGGACCGTCCTATGCCCATTTAAAGGTGAAGTGATAATGGCGTTGCAGCGAAAGCGTATGTTCAGTTTAAAATTCAAAGTTCACTTGCGAGCCCTCTAATAGTCCAAAATGGACATGCTTAGGATATTCTGAAAGGTGGGGATATATTCATTCCATCAATCCTAACAGAAATTGTTTGGCTTAGGTAGGGACCGTCCTACGCTCGAAAAAAGGTGGAGCTGTAATTGGTGTGGTGGCAAGGTTGAACTTCAAAATACCATTCTAAATGCTCGTATTTGTATTTGTATCTAGGGTAAACAATTTCGATTAGGATTGATGGAAAGAATAGATCTCTACCTTTCAGAAAATCCTAAGCGTGTCAATTTCGGGAATTTAGAGGGCTCGCAAGAGCACTTTGAATTCCAAAATCAACATACGCTTTCACCACTACACCAATACCTCTTCAGCTTTAAATAGGCATAGGGTGGTTCCTATCTACGTTAAACTATTTCGGTTAGGACTGATGGAAAGAATCAATCCCCACCTTTCAGAAAATTCTAAGGATGTACATTTCGTGCTGTCAGAGGGCTCGCAAGAGCAATTTGAATTCGACAATCACTATGACAATCACGTGAAAAAAAAGAGCATTTGCGTGTAATAACGATGATATACTTTAGTATGATTTTGGGTTTTAAGGGTTACGTAAAAGATGTATAATCACCTTTCCTGTTCGCAATTGTGTTCTGAACGTTTTTGCACCACATTATGCTTTTGATTTGTTGACGTTAAGGAGTTACGTACGTCGTACAGCCAAAGAAATAGATTTTTTTTTGTGTGGAGGGGGTAAATCACCTGTTTTTGCGGGGGGGGGGTTCGAACTTGCCATCATAGCTATTTATTTCCGGTTACCTTTTATCTGCACCCATACAAAATGTCATGCTTTTCACAGTAAGTGAACAATTCAACCCTTTAGCCACCCTACTACATCTATGGATGACATGTTACTTACGCCCTTTTTCCAATGTACCAGAGGAAGCAAGCGTCTTAGCCCAGGGGACTTTTACTGTTACCCCATTGATAGCTACTTATGTGCCAATTTTCAGCTTTGTTGACGTTGTGGAGTTACGTACAGCCAAAAAGATAGTTTTTTTGGGGGGGGGAGGGACGCGTAAATCACCGTTTTTTTTGGGGGGGGGGGGCTTTCGAACTTGCTGTCATACCTATTCTTTCCGGTTACCCTTCATCTGCATCCATGCAAAATGTCTCGTCTCAATTCCAGACTAACTCTGACGTCATGAGGAAAAAAATTTTCTAGCCATCATGGGCTCACTCACACAGCTGGTCTCCGACAGCTTGTCCCGACCAAGAAACTCAAGGTGGGCGTGATTATCCCGTGTCTTTTATGACCTGCTCTCACGAAATACCTGCTGAAATCAAGATGGAGACGAAGACAACCCACGCAGCCCATGACATCAACGTGACCATGTGAAGAAAACCACGAAATCGGCATCTTGAGCTCAACACAACGCCATCCCGTTACAAGAGATTCAAACAACAGCATCCTGATGGGAAACCTTCACCTCACACTAGTGGTGCAACACATCAAGACAAAGACATGCACAACACGAGGTAGGAACAATTATCACACCCAGGAGTATTGTCAACCCCACTCAAGCTCCTGCCCAAAGTCCGGCCGACGAGAACTTGAACCAACAGCCTCTCCCTGCCAATTGCCCCAACTGGGCCCACAGCAACATTATTTCTACACCTCCTTCTCCAACTAGTGGGCAATCCAAGAACCCTTCCACCCATCCCGATTCTTCTAACCCGTAAGGGCACAAGAACCTACCATAACCTGGAAACGTCACATCTTCACGCAGTAACTAATGCCTGACTCTTCACGAAAACGGACACCCAAAGATGAGGCCACCAGGATCGTATCCGCTTCATTCAAGTCATCATCCAACAGGATGATCCAAGACAGCCATACACAAAGTGGCTTCATTAGTGGAACTGAATATAATCAATCCAATCAATCCCCCTTTAGGCGTCTTTCTACAGCTCCTGAACCCCATCTTCTTGGAAGGCCTCAAAGGGTCCACCAAATTCGTCATCAATCCGCAATTAACAACCGGGTTCAAGGCACCATGAAGCACCCATCTCACCTCAATATCAAGTCCTAGTTCGAGATGGAACGACCAACACTGTGATCAACCTCCCACATTGGGACTTGTCAACCGTCCTGATCTCTCTCCTGGAAGAGCTGAAAGACCCCAAGCCGAACAACGCAGTGGCCGCCTCTACCAGGATGGATCACCCCAATCATTCCATTCGGCGGCTCTTACCACTTGAGGGACCATCGCAAGAAAACCTTTTTGACGCCACCAAGGATGCGGAATTCACTGCAGCACGACACAAGATGGCCAATGCCTGCCCTCCCGAACACTTCTATGGATTTACAGTGAGGCACCTACCCCTCAGAAAGCAAAGGAACTTCAAACGGAGTTTCCAACACAGTCCTGGGGATCTCAGCTCACAACCCAAGGGTACCCGTTCAGAAGGTGCCCACCACCGAACCCTGACGAGGTCTAACTGTTAATGCAAAAATTAACAGGTCATCATATTTTCCAGCAATAGAAAGTTAATTTGCCGGCCCCCAGCCAGACCGGCTAAAAATTGTTTCTATTGCTAGGATAATACATAACAATACCCACCCTACCTCCCCTCTTGAGTCACCTTCTGACAAATCAATAGAACAATAGATGCGACCGCTCTTGAGTGAGCTCTATTTATAAGGAGACCCGTACAGGCGCGGTGAGGGTTGTAGAGCTGGGTGGATCGACGCAGAAGAAAATCTCAAGGTAAATTAGCATCCAGCAGAGCAAGATGCAAAAATTAATAGGTTATGTATTTTCCTAGCAACAGAAACAACTTTTAGCCGGCCTGGCAGGGGACCAGAAAAATTAAATTTTTCCTATGATTGGACGGTCCCTCATCTTGGTTTAATGAAATAACTGGCTTGAGCTGGTTCAAAACCAAGGTAAACTTAAAGGTCTGATGCTGGCCCAAGTTCTACCCCTCGTCAGAATAATTTTTGATACTTCCTACTTTTGATATCTGGGTAACTTTTTCCCAGATTTGTGGTGTTCCTGCTGGCTCGTCAGTGTTATCGTTTTTACGTGAAGTTGTGCTGAATAAATTGGAGTGCTAATTCAACAACTGACAGAGATACGGTGACGATCTTTTTTGCTTGGCTGAAAGCAACACCAGCTGTCAATCATACTCTTTGAGGAGCTCAATGCTTTCCACCACTAATTCCAAGTAGGACTCCGGCCGTTGGTCTCAAAAATACCGTTTCTTGACATTCAAATGCACAAGGACCTGTTTTTTTGAAAGAAAATTGTCATCACACATTACCTGAAGCCTTTCAGACGTTTAGAGCCACTCACTTCGATTCAACGGATCAAGCAAACATTCTCAAAGGCATTTTGGAGGGGGAAATCCGCAGATCTAACAACTATTGTTCCAGCATGGAAGATATATAAGTCTAATTGAACTGCAGCATCACTGAGTATCTCAACAATGGCTACCGTGGCACGTTATTGAAATAGCATTAGAAAAGTCACAACCCGTAACCTATCCTCTAGATTGGATCTGTATTCCCATTTGAAAGGCATTGTCGAAGAAGTTAAGCACTTACTGAATAAATTTGCTGTTAGAGAGGTCTCAAAAAGCACCCTTACCATTGCCCATGCCAAATGCTCGCAATACACCATCACTCTTACAACACTACATCCACAGACCATGATGGCAATCCTAAATTACCATATGTTCAACTTTAGCTTCCATTTGTTCAACATTAGCTGATGCCACTTAAAACCCAATATTGGATGGAAATGGGTTATACATGATTTGGTGTGAATCTTTCCCCTATATGTATTTGGGGCAGTATAATAGGCTTTATGGAGAAGGAATTTCTGCCAGCAAGAAACGAAAAAATTAAAACTTCTACTTATGCATCCCCTTGCGGTCCCTTATACACGATGGGGAAATTTTAGTTGAGCCTGACCAAAACTCAAGACAACAAGTCTGCATTGTTGCTACTCAATACCTCCGTCGATGAAGAACACAAACATGGACACAGCCATGGTAGTGCCAAGCTACAGCCGAGAGAATAGGCACCATCACCATCCCCAGCTGTAACGGAAGAGAATGGGCCCCAGGATAAACAAGGCCAATATTTCCAGGATGAACACGTCCAGGCTGTCCAATATTTCCAGGATGAACAAGGACACCAGGATGAAAATGTCCACGCCAAGGATGAACAAGGACACTAGGATGAACATGTCAAGGATGTTCACCATGTTCAGGATGACCATGGACATCAAATGAAAATGTCTAAAGTGTCCAGGATAAACACATTCACCAGGACGACCATACCTTGTTCAGGATGATCAGGTCCATGACGTCCAATAAATGCAGGATGGACATGTCCCATCAGAACCCTTGGAATGGGCTTACCTAGCCTAAATGCCCGCACATCCATCATTGGGAGAGCTACGTAAGGACTTGGAGGACGAGATTACTCAGCCTCCGCCACGTGTGACTGCTCCACCAGGACAGCTAGAAGTGCCAAGACGTGCCTTGCCACGTGGCCGAAATTTCGAATTTGCGGACACGTCTAGTCCGGGACGGGCAGCTTCATCTCACTACAAACTAAGACATGTACCATCTCATATGACATGGCCAGGACACACAGAGAAGTGGAAACTGCCTTGCCACAGGGGTGCCACAAGCACCAGATCCGTCCTTCACTCCCTGCTGGCTGGTGTACAACCTGCAATAACGTAATTTGCTCAGCGTTCATAAAGTTCGTACAAAATGTGATATTGTGCTTTGGAAAATGACACTGTGGAGTTTATTGAACTGTCAGTTACATATTCGATCAGTCACTCAACAAACGATGCGATATTATTTTCACTTGTTTAACAGAGGCAGACTTTCTGACCAGTAAATAAAAGAAAAAATTTCCAACTCTGATCCCTAAGACTGTATCAGCATATTTAAAAATTACATGGCGGCAAGTGAGAATGGGTGTTCCTATATTTTATGAATAAACTACAAGAAGGGGAAAAAAACTGTTACGGACCTCTCGAGAATCAACTGCATCATTGATCAGTTCAGTCCAGCCAGAAAATGTTGCCTGCAATTAATGTTCCAGTAAATTAAATAACATTATTAAAGAGCAAGTGTACGAAAATAGTATAATATACTTACTACTTGAAACAAGGCTAAGTAACCATCCCCCACGTTGTCAAAATTTATCTTCGAATTTTTCCACGTGTAGTTCATCATTTCACAAGTTGTTTGATTAGGTATAAAACGAGAGTCAAATTTCTTATCATCATCATCAACACAAGCTGCAAATTTTCCAGCAAATAAGGTTACTCCCATGATTGAGAAAATCAACCAAAATATTAAGCAGACTAATATAACATTAAAAATTCGTGGAATGGCCGTTGTCAAAGAGCCTGCCAAAATCTGCAAAATGAAATAAGGGAAAAGTCAATTAAAACATGTAAATTAAGTCTATATGTGTCATTTGGATTAATCGGATATTTTTTTTCTGAGTGGTATTCCAGTGCCCGTTCACTGTTTGGAACACCCTTTAACCGTATTTCTGTACGGTGACATCAAGTTCAGGGCCTTCGCCTAATGACCAAGCTGTCGACGCGCCATTAAGCCTCATCCCCCCCCCCCTTCGCCTATCTGCCTGCTTGCACCGCCAGTCTTTCTGAAGTGTAGTGACTGCTACAAGCATGAAAATGCAACAGAAGTTAATAAGAGGGAAATCATGCGATGACGAAAACGCAATAGAAAATGGGGGCTTCCAAATGCAACATACTGTCAACGTCAGCCGAGTAATTGTAGGTCTAATGGCCTAATATCAGTGTTGAACATAAGCATGGCCATCTTGTTAGTGCTGGTTGGGTAGTATAGGGATAAAATGATGCTTTGTTTTTTAGGACAGGATCGTAATAGTGAACATGGCTCCGAAAATGCTTCTCATTTTTGCACGAAAGCTCAATGGGAGTGAACACGAACTTGCACTCGTACTCAAGATCTTGAAAAGTAAAAATCATCGTTTATGGTTACGTTCAGAAAGACGTTCTCAAAGCATCAACAGACGCGATGGTCAATATTTGAATTAGTGCTTGAAACGGATGGTGGGTTAATAGTGAGTACTCGTGATGGTGAGTGAGGCCGAAGTTGGTTTTGTTAGTGAACGTATCAGTTTGCCTCAACAACCGTTGTTTTTTCCCCCCACTGGATTAATGACGATCACTCTTCTACTTGCACGTTACGAAACATTCTGTATTTGAACAGCCCAATTTTGAATTGATCAAAAATTGTCCTAAATCTTTTGTTAACTACTTTTGAACGATAAGAATAAAAATGACAATCCCTTGATAACTACTATGAACGACAAAAATAAAAATGACAAAGTCCAGTGACAAAAACTAAGCTTTGAGGAATCCCTACGAACAGTACGGTGAGTAGAAACACAACCAAGTTGTTAGAGTCCTGGCCTCCAAGTCCAGAATCATTTTCATGTGGTACTTTAAAAAACGACTCTCACAGTGTTTGCAGTAGTCCTCGAGGGATTAAAGGTGCATGCTGCAATCTACATGAGGTCACGCCCAAATTTTGATCAGCAGTGTTTAAACCAATTTTTAACTAATTTTTTTAGACGCTATTGAACCAACCAATGTTTTTTTTTGAGCAGAACTGAACCAAACCGCTTGACTTCAGCTGTGAGTGTGATTTGGCATTAGTTATGTTTTGAACGGTTTTACAAGGTATAGCCTACTTGTTAGTTTGTAATGTTGCATTGAGGGATTTCATCGTTGGTTATCGTGCTGTTTAACTTCCACACGCTATCACAAATCAGAACTTGCTTATTCCCTTCCATTCATGAGTTACAGTAAATATGGTTGAGCATTGCCAAACAGATCAGTAAGTAGCTGTAAAATATTTCACTCTTGAATGGTATCAGCATTATGATGAAAACTAAACCAGGCCCTAACCTCTATTCATCTTTATGTTGGGCAACATTTTACGTACGATTCAAAAACATCTCCTTAATATTTATTCACTACCAAATTCTTCCATGGTTGATGCCATGACCTCAGCAAAGTGCGCTTGGTTTTGAAGGTAGGGGCAGACCCCATTTTGCCAACTCAATTTGCGATTTTGCTGACTAGTTTAGATTAAAAAGAAGAAATCACAAAGTAAAGGGTAAACGACGCAAGCAGTCTGCATTAAAGACTGGCCTTGTGAGGATACACAATACACTAATCATAGAAAGAAAGAAAAGATAACTGCCCCGAATGGAACTCGAACCCAGGACTTCCTGTTTACTAGCTGGGCGCTGTAATCAATGTGCTACCGGGGCGGGTTCTGGCTACAAGCTCCAGCCGAGCTAAGTAGCTGTTCAATCTTTCTCAGTGGTGACCTAGAGGTCACAAACATACATACTAGGAGGGAAAGCAACATTTCTTCTTGGCCTCCACCATAGAAATAATGCAAGCAGTAAAAGAGAAAGGTTGAACAGCTACTTAGCTCGGCTGGAGCCTGTAGCCAGAACCCGCCCCGGTAGCGAAGTGGTTAGAGTGCACGGCTAGTAAACGGGAAGTCCTGGGTTCGAGTCCCAGTCTGGCAGTTATCTTTTCTTTCTTTCTCTGATTAGTGTATTGTGTATCCTCACAAGGCCAGGCTTTAATGCAGACTGCTTGCTTCGTTTAGTTTTAGATTGCTTTAAAGGGCAATCTAAACTACAGATTGCGATAAACCCAGCTAGGGGATCTGGGGGATTGCTGTAATCTCCCACAGTGGAGTCCCGAGCCAATGGAAGCTGAAAACATTGTAGGCTATTTTAGTACCCTTTTTTGGCTTCCCGAGAGCCCATTTGCAACATATATTCAAGCAAATTTTGGTTGTTTTCTTAACCCATCCTCAGCATGGCAGGTTTGGAAAAACTTAATTTTCTTTACACATTAAATTAATCAGTTGCAGTTTATAAAAATTCATTTTTGTAAATTAATATATTCCCTTAACTAACACTTACAATTTAGGTCTGTACAGTGTTGGTATTTACATTTCAAATGACGAAAACGTAGCAGAATCTTTAACAAGTTTTGTTTTGGATATAGCATTTCCACGTTAACTAGGAAGGATTTAAAATCACAGTGGCGATCTAACAAAAAAAAAACTCACAAATGAAACGGCCAACCTAATATTTCTAACTCATTCAATCTTTCCAAGTAAGCACGATTTTCAAGAAGCTAATTGTTATTACGACATGAAATGAGAAAGACTTAGTGGGTATCCTAAACAAATTTTGTTTTGTACAGATTTAGTTGATGTGTCTGGTTAACTATAAGAAGTAATTTAAATCATGGCAGTGAAGGGCTAACAGAAGGACTAGTAGCAAATCAAATGCCCAACTGTGCACAATTTTTTGTGAAGTTGGTTGACATAGTGACTTCAAACGACGAAATCTGGGTGCAGACCTTAACAAGTTTGGGCTTGTCCTTTGCTTAAGTTTCTGCACCAGTTAATGCACATTTTAAATCATGGTGGTGCCGGGCTAACAGTAGAAGCACTGCAGTCCTAGCAAACCAAATGGCAGCCCCATTTTTCAGTTTTGCCTGCTATGCATATTTTGGCAAAGCCCTTTCTTTCCCGTCCGGAACATCCCTGAACTGGCATCAGTCAGTAACTTTACTAAAGATTTGACAACACTAAAAAGGAAAAAGACCACATCCTAACTGACATCCGCATCCTTAACAAGTTTGGCTTTGTACTTGGTTTAAGTTTCTGCACCAGCTAATGCACATTTTAAATCATGGTGGTGCCGGGGTAACAGAAGAAGCACTGCAGTACTAGCAAACCAAATGGCAGCTCCATTTTTCAGTTTTGCCTGCTACACGCATTTTGGCAAAGCCCTTTTTTTCCCGTCCGGAACATCCTTGAACCTGCGTCAGTCATTAACTTTACTAAAAATTTGAGAAAACTAAAAAGGAAAAAGACCGCATCCTAACTGACTGAATGGCAATTATTAATTAACAATTCGATTTTGCCAACTTTGTCTTTTTGGACGATTGGTAAGGCCACCTCCCAGTCGCTGCAGCCCTACACCACGCCAAGAAGCAACTTGGTCAATTTACTTGTATTTTCAGCTCAAGAAGTTGGGTGTTTACGCAAAATAGTACTACATTATAAAGTTCATTGATTACAAGTGAATGTAAAAAAGTAATTTTGAATAAACATTTTGCTTGAACTGCGAGGAGCGTGCAGCTCTCTATTTATTGTCAAAATAACTTTATAGAGTTAAAATAATAGTAATTTTCTTGGTTTTTTTATCTTTAAAAATCGTTCCATTTCAGGCTAAATACAGATTTTCTGCAGACTTTTTTTTGGGGGGGAGGGAGAGGGGGGCGACACTGCACATTTTTGGGTGGGGGGAGGGGCGATGGGGACTTTTCACAGCAATTGTGGAATGGGCACCCCTTCTGTAATACCTTGTGGAACCGAACTAGGTTAAAGTCAGATTTCTTTAACTGCTGGAATAGCCTAATTTTTAAAAGGATGCATCTCGCAGTGCAGCCTACTAAGAGGAAATTTCTCACCAATGGGCACCTGAAGAACGCATGGAATTAAGCTGCAGCTGAATGAAGCAGTGTTGTGTAGCCTGTTACCTTATCCAAATTTATTTAAAAATTGGAACGGCTTTTCGTTCAAGCCAGCAAGCAGTCATTCACGATTGTTGCAGTCCGATGCTAACCATGTCCATTGCAACCTCCCTCCTTGATTTATGCCTAATTTGTACAAGCCGTATGAAATAGTTACAAATCAAGGAGGGGGTGGCAAAGTGCCCTTTGCTGAAAAAAATGGCCGACATTTGCTAGAGCGGTGGTGTAAAAGGGCCAAAACAAGGCAAAAAAACGGATAATCATCAACTAAGAAAGTGAGGCAAAAAGCGCAAAGCGTGTAAGAAAAGCTTAAAATCACAAAAGGAGGAGGGGGGGGACAGAGAGGTACGTTTACATGTACATTTCTAATCAAACAAAACGGTTGGATATTTCACACACACACAAAAACAGAATGTTTAAAAAAAAATATATAATACATAGATTATGTGCACACAAACATTAAACATTTCAAACACAAACTGCGTTAACTTTCTGACATAACCACTGTGTAAAAACAGTTCTTGTTCCCTGGAATTGGAGTTCAAATTATAGTTCGTTGCGTTTGAGTAAACTCTAATCCGTTGTTATTCGTATACCTTCACAGCTGTGAGCATGGGGATATAAACTCTAATGTTTTTTTTCCTAAACGGCGAAGCCATTTTTTTGTTCAGTTAGTTTACAGTTAACTTTAACTTTAACTGTTGACACCAATACTGCTGACGGAAGACTGCGGCAGTCTTCATTGCTACACTTTTTTCATTGTTACAGTGTTTCAACATTTCTCAGTTCCACCCGCATTATTGTGTATAATATCAAAACCCAAAACTGGTAAAAGGGGCCGCCAAGTTCCGAATGCTTCGGTCCTTCAAAGGAGTGATATCAACACACCGAAACATTCGCCAAGTTAATCGCACTGCTGAATAGTTCGAAGGTTAAATGAAAACTAGAACATTGCTACTTCTCGATGCGATTAAGTTGGCGAATGTTTTGGTGTGTTGATATCAGTCCTTTGAAGGGCCGAACCATTCGGAACTTGGCGGCCCCTTTTACTAGATTTGGTTTTTGATATGATATCACTTCTTTTTTTTTAATTGTGTATTGGCTCAATTGGGTATCTGTACTACCGTGCAGTGTGTACTAGAAAGTGCCACGTCAACAAGAAATTGATTTTCAACAATTTGCTACTACCTCTTGCCTAGAGGCTGAACCATTCTCAACTTAGTCACCTCTTTATGGGTTTTTGGTTTGGTTTTAATTTTGTTGTGATTTTTTGTATTTAGTTAGTTTTGGTGTGTTGATATCACTCCTTTGAAGGGCCGAACCACTCATTGATTGTTGTTGATTGTTGATTGTCGCTATCTTGATGGTGTTCGTCGTCGGTTCCATCTTCCGCATGACATTGCGCGTCAGTTGGGCGATAAGTCTGTCCTCCTGTCCGGTGTTTTTCAATTTTTGCAGGAGGTACAGATGTATGACAAGATTTAGATTAGGGGTTTGAATAACATCTCTGTAATGTGTGGTGCAGTGGCAACCCGGACCACTGCACTGTGACTGAGGTTGGCGCTAATGACCAAGTTGTCGACGCGCCATTAAGCCTCAATCCCCCCCCCCCGAACCACTCTCAACTTAGTGGCCTCTTTACCAGTTTTAGGCTTTGTTTATTTTAATATTTCCTTTGTTTTTACAGTTGGTTTATTTTGCGTGAATTGGACGTGAATACAATTTCTTCGGTACGTTGTTTAGATTTATCGTGATGCACTAGTATGTGTCTAGGCACGTACGTCAGTATCCACGTTCTCATTGTCCGAACTTTGGCCGTTCAATGAGAGACGATACCGACAATACTAACAATGGTTATAACAATATTTTCGTACTTACGCGCCCTCCCACGCCATCCCTGTTATGCCCCCAGGCTCCAAACCATTAAAGTTACGCAGTTCGTATTGTACTGCACCCATTCGTCCAATTTCATAGCTGGAAGCCTCCCTGTTATCTCGGTATCGATGAATAATCATCCTATGGGATTTAACATGGGGATGAGCGAATTAGCTAGTTAACACATTTACAACGTTATTGAGGGTCAGATTTTGCATTGAAAGCAGCTTAGCTGGCATTCCTACACGAGTTAATTTTTGTCAGGTGGGTCATTGCTCTCGATTTCAACACAATTTAAGCTTTTGTACCGCATTATTATTTCCCCCCAAGTACCTGAAATGTGCCCAACTTTGCTTAAGATATAAGACACTGATGCTATGGCGCCGCGCCACAATGATTTACAACCTCGACAATTGAACTGATGTGATGTTTGTTGTGATGATTGTTGCCTAACTTGGCGCGACACACTAGCGTGTGTCTAGATTTATTAAGGAGCGTTAATCGGTTTCAAGCAAGTACAAAGATTCACTAGAATCAGAAAACTTTTTACCTTTTCTTAAACACCCAATCTAGGTTAAGGTATCAGTGGCTCACCGCTCTTCCGTTATCCTGCCACTTTAACGTGGTGAAACCTTTTATTTATTATTACAAAATAATGATCCCGTAGTAGAATTCAGAAACTATAAAGCTTCGTACTGGTGTTGCCTCGTTATTCCATGTTAAAGTGAACATTTTAGTGGTTAATATCTGCACCATTTTTTCATATTTTCAAACTTGGTATATGTGCCTCATAGACCTTGGTAGCAAGAATACCAAAATTTATTAAAAGCCGTCACATCATACCAGAAATTTGAACTAAGAGCTGAATCAGAATCTGGTTGTTTGTCAGTCAAATCGGCTCCATTCAGTTTATCACACTATTGGGGAATTTATAATTAGTTTTTTTTTTTTTAATATTTTTCAGCCATGTTGTTTAGCCAAGTAGAAGACATCGCCATTAGCTTATCTACTGTATGAAACAGTAAAAAATGTAAAAACAAGTGAATGCACCAGTAAGGTTTCACAGTACTACACACTACGGCAACACTGTTTATTCATTGTCTATTCTTGTTCCTACCCTGTGTTTCCTTCAGTTAATCCTACCTTAAACATCATACCAGTTCATTTCTGTTTTCTGATCTGGGTTTCATTTCAAGCGTTCTTCAACTTTTGACATCATCAGACGACTGTGTAGACTATTTTCATAAAGACCCATTACTTTAGTTGATTGCACGATTTTGATCCGATGTCCACTTGCTGGTTGCTGACCACTCAGATTACTCATCTGTTCTTGGTCACGTAATTTTGGTACACGTTATGAAACTGATTTTTTTTTTAACTTCTGCTTGGGGCGTGGCCTAAAAGTTCCTCTATTGATGGGAAAGACGTTTATACTATTCTCAGAATTGTGAATCTAGTGATTTGGGAGTATTTTACTGATTGAGTCTACATCATATAAAGCTACTATCTCGGCAGCCACAGCCAGCGTAAAAAATAATTTACACCATTATTTTGAACTCTGTAAAGGAAAATACTATGAATAAACTTTGGTTAAAAATTGCCGGTGTAAATTTTAACACTCTTGCCCGTTAAGCTTCAACTATTATCTAAAAGCTTTTGCTAATTTTGCTGAAAATTTAAATGTCAAAGAAAAAAATCAGTGATTTTATTGACATGAGCAACGCTCTTACGTAAAACTTGCAATATTTTTACTGACTTTAGAAATAAAAAATTTGAAGTACAGCGACGTCATGCTGAACCGATATTTCTGTTAAAAAATCATGCGTCTTACTGTATTTCTAAGTAAATCACCTTTCACATGCTTCTAGCAAACATATTAGTTTGTAATGTGTTAAAATTCTGATAGGATCCTAAACTAAGAATCCTCAAGATCCTGTCCTGGATCTTACTGAGCTGCAAGATCTTACTATTCCGGCGAGTGTCTTGTACGTCTTGTAAGATCTTACTTGAAATAGGGTAAGATCCTAGCAGGACCCTAAATAGGTAAAGGAAGCCTTAAGATCCTACATAGGATCTTACTAACCCTGCAAAATCTTAATCAATCTTGTAGGAATCCATAAGAACTTATAAGAAGCTACAGAAACTTGTAAGATCTTATATAAGATTGACACATGGGTAGATAAGACTTACTCATACCTGCAGTGTATCAGTACACCGATTTAGGTAGTGTGTATCGCATTCTCCGAGTTATTCACCACCCACAAACTAAACAAAAAAAACTTTCACCCTTCTAATTTGTCATTGCTGAACGATTTTTTTTGTTACCATTAGCAGGCTGTAGAATATAACTCAACAGGGATGGTAGAGCACGAACTGGTTTTAGACATTATCTAAACGTCTTTACAACACGTACAGCATCCTTAAAGTAGATGACGTGATGAAACGTCACCTGCGCTTTGTGTCACCTGTGTCAACTAGCTCAGTTCAAGTTTAAATTAATTTTTTTTTGTAACTGGGAACACAATTCAGAAATAAATGTAAACCAGTGGTTCTTTTTTATTTGTATGAATGGGTTATGATTCAAATAGATGCCGTTCAATGCAAGGTTTATTTACGTACCTTTACATGGGGAATTCTCCGTGTCAGTCGTAAGGAACGAGGTGCTCGTAAAACTCTTAGGTAATAAGCATTGCCTCCTTCAAAAAATAGGGCACTAAGAAGACTAATCATGGATAACTGCAATACAAATAGGTATATTAATTATTAAAACATACCAACAAACTGCAATACTGTGAAAAAAAGTTGTAGCGTTTTTTTCTTAATTAAATTAAAATTTCAAACTCAACAACACTCTCCATTTATCTTCGGGCAAAAATAGCCTAATTACCAAGACACTATTGCAGCAGTAATGTAAATACACTAAAATAGCACGGACACCTGGTTGATTTTAGTTTTTGTTTGCCCTAACGAAACAAACCTTTACATTACCTTTTTTAACATAGCAGTTTTCCCCCATGGAGCTCTATTATCCCTAGCTTGAAAGTTGGTTTCCCTGCTGGTCTCGTAACTCACAGTATAAGACAGGAACTGGTTCCGCCTTTTTTAAGTGATCCGCGGTGGAGCGCAGCATCTTTCTTCCAACCCTCAGGAACCTAGTCCATCAAGGAGAGGCTTGGGTGGGTAAAAGGTAATGTACATTTTCGTTAGGGCAAACAAAAACTAAAATCAATCAGGTGTCCCTGATATTTTAGTGTTTGGTGGGCTAGGTTCGGAGTACCCACGTTACGAGCTGACAGCCCCGCGGACAGTGTCCGGGTGGAACCCACGAAAGTTTTACCAGCCTGGACTCGGGATCCTCAGTCCCATGGGCGAGCATCAGGTAACCAGCAAAAGCCAGGGGTAGAAACAAACGGTTCGACACCAAGGGGAAGATAGAGTTGCAATGATTAACATGTTAACCTACCTTTGGATGGGAAGCATGAAGACACGATAGG
This sequence comes from Lithobius niger, assembly GCA_023313725.1. NCBI lineage: Eukaryota > Metazoa > Arthropoda > Chilopoda > Lithobiomorpha > Lithobiidae > Lithobius > Lithobius niger. The sequence goes on along the minus strand of JAHWFP010055891.1, from coordinate 22,028 downwards.
CCGAAAGGCTCATTGTTTTACTTGGTAACAGAAATTAATTAAACATGGTACGCTATTAACCAAAATTGTCTTTTGATTGTCACAAATCAAGGTGCAAATTTTCGGTGGTCTTTTATCTTTTAGACAGATCTCCCATCTTCCTCAGGCACTTCGAGCGTTGAACGCCTTTTGACTTGGAGAAACGGGAAGTTGTTTTGAATTTCCCGCACGTGTTTGTGCTTCCGGTTTGGGAGGAGGGATAAGATGCGGCGAGCAGTGGCTCCATCTGTGGAGCTTGGGAAGAGATACAAAGGAGGAGCGCTTTCCACTTGCAATTCAATCGTTGTGTCAATTCTGGTGTAATAATCCTATTGACATCCCAATGTGAGGCTTCTTGGTTGTTCATGAGAGATTTTTTGGCATTCTGGAAGTGATGGATGGAGATGCTTTCCAAAGTTCGAAGATGTGGCTCAGACTGTGTGTCAGATTTCAGAAGCATTGTGGTTCTCTTCCAAGCAATTTCGTAATTTTTGGACATGTGGTGAGCAGCAACTGCAGTTCGTTTGGCTTTCCGTTTCTCCACAGCCTTCATGTGTTCTCGAACTCGGGTGCTAATTCGACATTTGGTTTTGCCCACATAGATGGCGTCGCAGTCCGTGCACGGGATAGCATATACCGCTGCCTTGTTCTGCGGGAGGCTGCAGAGAACCTCGGGGTCATCCGAGGGGGGAGGAGGGGCAGTTGTGGTGTCCGTTGTTAGGTGTAGTTCCTGGCAAGTCGGTGGAATCATAGGACCGACGTTCTTGCTCTGGGATCTAGTGTTGTATCGGTGGTTGACCTGCGTAGCTCCAGAGAAAGTTCCCTTGGTCCTGGCAGAGGTTCCTCGAGGAGAAGGGGTAGCAGCAGGAGGGTGCGGTGGCCCAGTATCTGGAGGTGGTGGAGGCGTCGGCGAAGGAGCTGGGGTGTGGGTCTGCCTCTTCTTTGGTTGCAGCAGTGATTTCAGATACGGGGGGTTGCGAAAAAAACACCGGACACCTCCACGGGAGAGGACTCGCTTCACACGGTCTCTCTTGCTGGGGCAATAGGACACAACTTGGAAAGGTGCTGGGAACTGCATGACTGGAGACTGGTTTTCCCGCCATCTCCTAGCCTTAGCGATGGCCTTATTAATCAGACGGGCAGGAAAACCTAGATTGAGAAATTTCTCTTTGGCTTGGAGGAAGTGCTTGGTTGCATCTGCGTTGGACATCGTTCGATACTTGATCCGTACCATCTCGTTATCGAGCACAGCGAGGAGTTGTGACTTGGGATGCCCGGAGTGGAATGGAATCATCCTAGTGCTCTGGGTAGGCTTGGTGTACGGTTCCCAGACAACGGAGTTGCCTCGTCGATGGACTAGAACGTCTAGAAAAGGAAGGCATCTGCGTTGCTCAACCTCCGACGTAAACTCAAGACAGCTGCTCCAGTTGTTCAAGGTATGCTTGACAGGTTCAAAACAGTCTTCAGGAAGCGCAGTGAAGGTATCATCAATATATCTAGTCCACACTCGAAGTTCGGGGTGAGAGGACAAAACGTGGGCATCTAGAAACTGAAGCACAATTTCCGCCAGGCAAGGTGAACTTGAGTACCCCATGGGGGTGCCTCGGGTCTGTTGGAATAACTCTTCGTGGAAACTCACAAAGTTGTTTGACAGGAGGGTCTTAAGGATGCGTCTGTCCAGCTCAAATTCTCTGTCATCAATATCGAGTTTACAGGCGGATTGGTCGAACATCTCCATAATGAGCTTGTGGCTAAGACTTGGGAACAACGCACGGATATCAAAGGATGTGAGGAGGTCTCCAGGTTGGAGACGAAGCTGGCTGAGGATCTTCGTGAATTGGAGGGTATTGGAAAGACGACTAGTACCCCACAAATATTTCTTCAACCGAGGACTAAAGAACCAGTCAAGCCGCTGGGCAGGCCCTCCTTTTGCAGAAGTGATGAGCCTGAGTGGAGCTCCCTCTTTATGGATTTTAACCTGGGCAAACACCTGGGGTAGCGACGAGTCAGGATCAGGCCGGAGCCTGGTTCCTTGAATTTCAGAGATCAGGCCATCATTGACAAGTTGGGCAATGCTCGTGGTGAGGCTCTGGTGGAATCTGTTACCAAGATGATAGAGCACAGGGGTGTACAGTCCTGAATTTTGGAGTTCTTCCAGCACGTTGGAATCGTACTCAATCCTGTCCATGACGATGGTGGTGTTCGCCTTGTCGGCCCTTGTGACCACAATCTTATCATTGTCTCGCAGAGATAGGAGCGCAAGAACCTGTGCAGGGGTCAAGTTGTCCTTCTGCTGAGTGCTGTTAGTCAGAGCAGCGAGGTGGAGTTCACGGGCTACAGCCGGTGTCCATTGGAAACGCTCAATGAGCAGCTGAACGTCCGCAGCCATGTTGGTTTCATGCTTAACACGATCACACTTGAGCACTGGAATAAACTTAAGATCAAAGAAAAGAACCTCTTTTTCAGCGTTGTTCAGGGTGTGCGAGGAGAGGTTAACTAGCCAGGGGTTGATATCTCGCTGGATCATTCCGGGTAATTCGACAGTCACTGAGGTAGGGTGCTCACACGGTGGAGGGGCATGTTGGATGGTGCACAAGGACGGTTTAAGTAAGAGTTTGCACTGATGGAGGGTTGTGCTCAGAGCTCAGCGCGGCAGCAACAGGTCGCAAGGAATTGGCAAGAGGGGGAAGGACAGGAGAGGAGGGGGGAGGAGGAGTGGAGGGAGGAGGGGGTGCACGTCTGAGGATGGAGGAGGAAGGGGAACAACTGGTGTCAAGCTACAAGGACTTCCATGAGGTGAAGGTCCTGACAAGGGGGAGGTGGAGGGAGGAGGGGGGAGGGAAAAGGGAGGAGGATGTGGAAGGGATCGGAGTTCAGCGGCCAGTCTCGGGAGCTACTGGGAAACAACTGGACGAGTGCATCTGTACTGACAAGGGATTGGCCTGAGAAGGAAGGAGTGGGGAGGAGGAGAGAGAAGGGAGGAGGGAGGGGGGGTTGGGAGGAGGGGGAGAAGGAGGAGGGTCAGGCAACAAGTTGCAAGGAAACCAAGAAGAATGGCCAGAAAGGAATATCTGTACAGACAAGGACCTAGGAGGAGGGGGGGAAGAAGAAAGGAGGGGGGAGGGGGAGGAGGAGCTAGGGAGGGAGTAGGGAGGAGGGGGCCTAAAACGGCCAAGGAACACTGGTCACATCGGGTATCAGAGGGGAGGCTCACACTACAACACTATCAAGCACAGTCTCGGTTGCAGCAATAGTTTCAGTTTCGTTTGCAGTAATAGTTTCAGTTTCGATTGCCGCAGCACCCGAGTTCGAGAACACATGAAGGCTGTGGAGAAACGGAAAGCCAAACGAAGTGCAGTTGCTGCTCACCACATCTCCAAAAATCACGAAATTGCTTGGAAGAGGACCACAATGCTTCTGAAATCTGACACACAGTCTGAGCCACATCTTCGAGCTTTGGAAAGCATCTCCATCCATCACTTCCAGAATGCCAAAAAATCTCTCATGAACAACCAAGAAGCCTCACATTGCGATGTCAATCGGATTATTACACCAGAATCGACACAACGATTGAATTGCAAGTGGAAAGCGCTCCTCCCTCCTATCTCTTCCCAAGCTCCACAGATGGAGCCACATCTTATCCCTCCTCCCAAACGGGAAGCACAAACACGTGCGGGAAATTCAAAACAACTTCCCGTTTCTCCAAGTCAAAAGGCGTTCAACGCTCGAAGTGCCTGAGGAAGGTGGGAGATCTGTCTAAAAGATAAAAGACCACCGAAAATTCGCACCTTGATTTGTGACAATCAAGAGACAATTTTGGTAAATAGCGTACCATGTTTAATTAAGCATGAAGACAGTCTTGGGTCTTTGCCGTAGGTGTTGGAGGAAAGCCAGAATCGATGATGCGACTTGTGTCTGTGGACAAGGTAGTCTTGTGGAAGTGAGAGTTTGGGATCGGTAAAACGGATGAAAACGTTGGCCGAATAGTCAATAAGATGGATCGTACAGTCGATGTTGCCCAAGGCGACGCCTTTAGCCTTTCGCCGGCATGGAGAACAAGGCAGAGATCGGGTAGATGTGTCGGTGTGCTTGACGATTCCAGTGAAAACAGATAGGAAGTAGGGTTCGTCATCGAACTTCCAAACCGAGTAAGACGACAAGGTTTGGCAGGCAGGCAAATCGGCTGCTTGAGACCAAGCAGTTTCCAGTGGATTGGGCGGAATCGAGGCCACGTAGTTGGCGGGCGCTCGAGCAGTAGAAGGCTCATGCAGGGAATGCAAAGGAACCGGGTCCGTGGATGGCGGAGCAGGAACCAACGTTGGAAGCGATGCTGGAGAGGGCAAGACTGGTCCAGAAGAAGCGGCCGGATGATCCAAAATTGGTGTGAAGAAGGGCCCAGCCATGGCTGATGGGTCTTGATAAGGTGACGGCAATGGCAAAGAGGCGGCCTCATACAATTAATGAACAGTTCGAAGCGATGAAGATTCCGACCGAGAACGGGAAGCGTGAGGGGATCAAAACCAAAGCTCCGCTGGAGCCTCATGGAGACGTTGAGTGTGTGAGTGACTACAGTAAAAGAATCGCCATGGCGGTGACGAAGGAAGGGGTAACAACCAAGGAAGTTTACGTCGTAAGAGACAATAGTTCATCTTAAGCTTACGGTATTTGTCTAGCAAAATGTCCAAACTATTTGAAAGAATGACTGCTTCGGATTGAAGAGTTAAATTTTGGTCTTGGCACGAAGCAACCGAGGATCGAACCACTGAATTTTCGGATTCGAAGCATTACAAGTTCAATAGAGAAACTTTCGGACCAGGACAGAACAAAACAGATGTTGAAAACTAGGTTTTCGAGGTTCCGGACAGAAAGTTGTAGACCTCGAATAAGGGCAGCCTTGATTGAAGATGCAGGCGGAAATGGAGTTGGATCGGAGGATGGCGGTGTTACTGCGCCCTCGATAATGGATGGAGCGGCCCGATGTGGTGAATCGATGGTGGATGAGACATTAGGCGCGTACCAACTCGGTAGCGGATGCAGACAGCGTTGGAACCATTACTCGGGGCGGAATCGGTGCTCGAGGAGACCGTGTTGGGGGAAGCTGTGGCGGGACCATGAAGAATCGGACATTCTTTATTCTGAGTCCTTTCTTCGGAAAGAACATAGGCCGTGGGGGATGGAACCTAGAAGAACCTTGGATCCCACTAAGCACAGCTGCAGATGAAGGCGGAATCGTTTTCGAAGGGTAAACCGGAGGGAGGGACACTGATAGCTTACGGGAGTTCTTTTTGATGCCGCTGGCGATCTGCCCGCAGTTGAGAACTTCTTTGACAGCAGAGGATTTCTTTCCATTTCATTGGGGAAATCTGGATACAGATAGTACGTAGAAGGTACAGACCGTTGCATGCACGATGATGTTGACAGCAGGGATGGGGATCGAAATGTTCTTTTGTCCCTGCTGCAAAACCAAGACACTCAAATGGCTTGGGTCAGGAACATTGGCGACCGGAGAGAGAGGTAGCGGGTCTTCGGCAACGAGGAGCCGGAGGACATGGTGAACGTCGATCCTTATGAACAAAGCCGTTAAGAAGACCATTATGATTTGAAACTGCGCGCCACAGGTGAGGCGCCGTCTGGTGACAGCGCACAGAGAGGGACTGAGAACCTGGATGCAACTCATTTCATCAGCGAGGAATCGGAAGTGGTAAGGAACCATTGCTGCTGGCAATATACCCCCTCTACCGGAGGCGTGTGGAAAGAGAGACTGAAGGATCAGGAGGAAGAAGCGTTATCGTGAAGGGAATCGGAAGCAGGTAGGAACCACGGCGGAGCTAGAGGCCGTTGATGAGAAGGATCGAGAGAGTTCCAAATCCATCTGGAATCGGTGCGAAGGGACCATTTGTTGTCGAATCCCAAAACGTTCTGGTGACGAGATTTACGATGAAGGGTCGAAGACATCAGTTCGGCGTCCGATGTAGAATGAAGACGAAGAGCAGGATCGTGTCTTGTGGTCGGAGCATGGTGAAGGAAAAAACAGGACTTCTCTGATTCCTTATCCATACTGTATCCAATGTAATGTAAGAATCGATCACAAGAGGAAACACTTACGGAGTGAAGACAGTCGGAAGTGAGCCTGTGGCTGCAGTAACCGTGTGTGATCAAAGGGAGGACCAACCGATTCCCGGAGCAATAAGGCAGAGGCAAGGAACCGAGAAGGAATCACAACATTTGTCAGTCGTGAAGGTCAACGAGAATAGGTGTGAAGACAGGACTAGTTGCAATCTTGACTTCAAACGTTCTGGAATCGACGAAGAAGCCTACGGTGAGCCGTTATAGGGAACAGATCATGAGGATCGCCGGACGGATTAGTAGAGATATTACGGCGATGCCAGGAATCGTACTGTCCTGAATAGGTGGCAGCATGGAACGGCGAAAGATTGGCAGTACAAGATCGTTGATGGAGGGAAGCGGAGGCATCAGTGTGAGGCGGTGGCTTGGAAAGACAGATCGAGATGGTCTTCTGGCGAAGGGGTGTGATACCAGGCAGAAGCAGGAACGGTGCCCGATACACTTGAAGAGAGCCAAGAGGTAAGAAGTCTGCTTAATCCGGACTCGAGGAATCGGAGAACCATGGTTCATGGCAAAAGAGAGTAGAAGATGGAGAGGGAACCGAGCCAGAAATGACAGGAACCGGAGGTGGTGGTCTAGACGGTCCAGGGAAGCATCAATTGATAGGTTTGTTGACGGAATACAGAACTGCCATTGGAACCGAGGAAAAGGAATCTGTAATCAAATACCCGTCGGTGGAAAAAACCTTGGAGGAAGTCTAGGTGATCCCCCTAGAGACGTCGAAGTAATCGGTGAAGGGTCTGCAGAGACACCGATGAGGTCCGAACCGGCGGAACGACCCAAGAGAAGGGGATTCTTGAAGCAGCTTTGGAAAAATGTGGGAAGGAGGTTGAAGTGGCAGGCGATCGTCCCAACGCGCTGCGATCCTCTACTTCTGGAGACCAGGTGTGGCTTTTGTCATGGTTGGTGTGTAATGTGTGCATACGAGTTTCAACAAGAAATCTCCGCAAGCCTAGCGAGGCAACTAAGTGAGCGAACGAAGGAAGTAACCAACATGGCTAATATTCTTTAAGGAGCGTCTTACTGCTTCAAATATATCACCTATATCGTTGAATGCAACGTTTTCGTATAATATCGTATTCTTATAGGAGTCTCATTTTTTACCACTGTTGTGTATACTTCTTTTTAAAGTCTTTTATAATAATTGAATGAAGTTTCGGGATTTTTGTATTTACTTATTTTTGAAACTGTTTCAAATTCGTGAAACGTGTTTAACAGTGGCATAACAAAGTGTCTCTGGGCCCGTAGGCAAAATTTATGGTCGGACCCTCCCCCATTTTTTTCTCCCCCCCCCCCCCCCCAAGTCTTTGACCTTTGCGACTGCCTTGGTCCAAATGATACACAAAGTTTTACATTGCTTGGTTTACGTTACCCAAACAACCAAAATCTTTTCAGCCATAATATATTACTTCGTCATGCAAACAAACAAAGTTTGAAAAAATTAAAACAAAAACAAAAAACATGTCCGATTGGTATTTTTCAGCCTACTTAACTGTCGAACGGCAAAAATCTCAATGATAATGTCCTGTCCATATTTCGACGCCTGGCTGGCCCCCGAGTTGCCGGGGTCCGTAAGCAATGTTTACCTAACCTACCTGTACGTTACGCCACTGGTTTTTAACAAAGTAACGGAAGCACGAAGCATAAAACGAGATAAAGATACCTTATATTTCGAACCAATGTGGATAGGTTGGCTTCATTATTAAAAAATAAAAACGTACGAATGGAGTGTGTCACCAGATATCCTACATTTAGAAGTAGTGTGGACCGCTTGGCTTCATTATTCAAAGATAAAAATGAAAAAAAAAAACGTAGGAACAGGCCACATCAAGAACGTATCACCCAATGCCTTATATTTTGAAGCAATATAAATATAAAATTTTTTTTTACGAATAGAGTGTGTGGATATCCTACATTTAAAAGTAGTGTGGACCACTTGGCTTCATTATTCAGTTAATAATGAAAAAAAAAACCGTAGGAACAGGGTACATCAAGAACTTATCACATAATGCCTTATATTTTGAAGCAATATAAATATAAAAAATTTTTTTACGAATGGAGTGTGTGGATATCCTACATTTAAAAGTAGTGTGGACCGCTTGGCTTCATTATTCAGATAAAAATGAAAAAAAAAACGTAGGAACAGGCTACACCAAGAACTTATCACCTAATGCCTTATATTTTGAAGCAATATAAATATAAAAAATTTTTTTACGAATGGAGTGTGTGGATATCCTACATTTAAAAGTAGTGTGGACCGCTTGGCTTCATTATTCAGGTAAAAATGAAAAAAAAACAAAAAAAACGTAGGAACATATTTTGAAGCAATGTGGCGAGATTGGTTCATTATTCAAAAATAAAATAAAAAACATAGGAACGGAGTACATCAAGACGTGTCGCCAGAAACCTTATATTTTGAAGCAATGTGGATAGGTTGGTTTCATTGTTCAAAGATAAAAATAGAAAAAAATAATAAATGTAGGAACGGAGAACATCACAGACGCATCACCAGAAAACTTCTATTTTGAAGTAATGTGGATAGGTTGGCGTCATTATTCAAAGATAAAAGTAAAAAATAAATAAAAACATAGGAACGTGGTACATCACAGATGTGTCGCCACATTATATTTCGAAACAATGTTGGCTTCATTCCCTTCTTTATCCTTATGCCTTGGAGTCGCAGTAAATTGTATATTATTATCATTATTATTATTATTTATTAGCTATATATGGGTGGATTTTTAAGATTCGTGTGTTTAAGACTACGTAAAAACAAAAGCCAGAACGGTGCACAAAAATTCACACGCGTTGTTAAGGTTCAGAGTAGTGTGCACTCAGTGTGCATTTTTTAAATTAAAAAAAAAATAAATTACCAAGGCAAGTTTTCAAACTGGAACCAAAACCATCGTGGGTAAAAGGAGGTAACCAGTGGGTAAATGACCAATATTAAAAGGGTCCATATACCTAAGGCTATATATGTATAAAACAAATAATTTTAAGCCAGTTATATCTGAAAGACTGACAACAGGAATCCTCTTCCCAGCGAATGGAGGTTGGCTTTGATCGATGTGGCCACTTGGCGCTTGTGTGCTTTTAAATTGGGAATTCCCATTTAGTAACACAGAGTTTGGACAAAATTGGGACTTTTTAAAACTGTTCAATTTCATACTGTCAGTTGTAATGTGACTGAGAACAAAATGCAGAATGTTTGTGATTAAATCTGGCACTACAGGGATGAGATTTCTTTATGTAAATTTGGTTTAGTGGTTCCAATATAGGTTCCATATTTCTCCATTTTTCAGATCAAAGTAATTTCTGACAGTTGGTCTTACGGGTATTGTTAATTGTTTCGTAATGGAAGCAGAGGAGGATACACATGATGCTTTATAAGGCAAGTTACTGACAAAGAGGTTCTGTAAATTCCTTGAAAGTATGGGATGCTTAAAACATTTTTCGGTTTCATCGAATCAGATTTTTGCTTATAAAACCATTTGGATGGAGTAGTTGGCTCAACAAATTATACGCAAAATGCTTTTCATGTATTTTTGCATGGTGGTCGTAATTTCTTTCCTCAAGAAATGACTTTTTGGTAGGTATGGACAAAAATTAGCCTAGCCACATTGTTGACAACGTTCGTTAAAAAAAAACTACATGTTTTGTGAATTCGATGTGTCATTTTCTTTTACATGATAATTGCCTGAGTCATTGACTGCTTCTACCCTTGAGGGGTGGTAGGTGTTTAGGAATTCCAACACTATTTATTTTAATCAATTCCATAAGTGGTGCTGACGAGTCATCCACGTATTCTGCATAGTAATCTGAGCCGGGAAAACGTTGGGTATGGCATTTGACTTTTTCCATTTTGTTTTAGGCTGTCAAAGGAGGATGAGTGGCGCCCGAAAGTTTAGTGTACAATAAACTGCCAGATTTTTTTTCTTTAAAGAGAAGGGGAAAAAAGAATGAAGCTTTACTCACCAAATGAATTATAACGTCTAGCCAATGCCATGGTTCTTTAAAGTAGGTTTTGAACCCAAGTGAAAACAACGAGAGAGATATGTCACAGATAAACACCAATTCAAGGATTACATCAACGTATTTCGAATAGTATCTGATCACGGGTTCATGTTCAGCAGCCTGGAAGTTGGAAGTTAGAAAGTTAAAAAAAAATCATTACGGAAGTAGTTAGATTTTGATAGGCAGTAGTGGAAAAAAATTAAGAATTCTAAAAGCCTTACTAAAGCCACGCAGCTGATTATAATCCAAATGAAAATAAATAGCTTATAGCAAATGTGCTCCTGGATTCTTCCTGCTTTTGCCCTAGCTTTCATCCATGTATCCCAAAGGTCATTATGATTTCCTCGGCACCATGGTATATAATAATAACACCTGTCTGGGCAACAACGCTCAATTTCTTCTTCTTCATCTTCCTCTACTTCTTCACCTTGTTCTTTATCCGTCATTTGTTCATCCATGCATTCCTTCCCTAGATCTTTATCGATGAGATCGTCACCTTGGTCTGTACCAGTGTGTTCATCGTCTTGTTCTTTAGCGTTGTCATCGTCACCAAGTTCTCCTTCATTGTGTCGTTGTTTTTCATTGTTTGCTTCATCCCCTTTTTTCTTAATGGTTTCTCCGTCCCCTCGATCTTTATCTTTGTGTTCATCACTTTTTTCTTTATTCGTGCACTTTTCATCGTTTAACCCTTCCCACTTATTTTCTTCTTCATCCACGTTTTTGTTTCCCTGTTCCTCATTTATCAGTCCGTCAATATCACTTACTTCATCACTGTAATATTTATTGGTCTTGTTTTCACACTTCTCGTCTATTTCCATGTTTTCTTCTTCTTTCATTCCTTGCAGCATAATTTCATGTTCTTTGGATGTTGCATTATCTTGTACCTTTTGTAGCAGTGTCTCATCATTGTTTATTTTGTAACCGCTGTGATGTTCTACTTTTGGTGAAGTGTTAGTTTTGGAGCCATTCACCGCTTCTTCGTCCGCTGCCGTATTTCCTTGGAATTCCTAAAATAAAACATATTAAAAACCTAATGAGAAGAAAAATACAATCAAAACTGCTTTTACTTCTAAATAAAATCAGCGTGAAGCACATAACGCAACAACAGTTTTCCAAAATATTCAGCAAGATAAAATACTTCTTTATTAACGCTCAAATCCAAAAGTTTACAAAATACTTCTCAGTATTGTAAAATGCTAAAAGCGAATTTTCGTGAGGCAGATTTGACCGAAACTATCAGTCAGGAGTTGGGTGATCAACTCACTCAAAGATGGCATGAAGCACAGGAAAATCAAAAACGGCACGAATCACAAGAAAAGCACGAAAAACGAGCGATAAGAGAACTACCCTCCAGGTACAGCAGGCTACGACGACCGCCGGATTTGAATAGTGAACGCGAGGTGACTCTGTTTTGATGTGGCTGCGGCAGTTATGTAAACAGAACTCGCACGAGGAGAGCCTGATGATGACAGGAGGACTGAAACAGCACACCTACTTTCGGTCAAATCTGCTTGTCGAAAATTCGCTTTTAGCATTTCACAAGTATTTTGTGAACTTTGGGATTTGAGCGTCATTGAAGAAGTATTTTATGTATAAGAACATCCAAAGTAACATTGTGAGTTTTTTCATTCAGCAAGATATATCTCATCCTGACTGTTCTAACGGATGAGATATATCTACCTAGGGCACTTTTGATTTAAGAGAAAATTATGCTACATCATTTCCTGTCATCCCTCCCCTTTTGCTACCTACTCCCCCTACCTACCTACTCCCATTTGCCACTTGGGCAAACGATTTTGTTGTTGAACATTGATTTTTTTAAAGCTATGGTTACAAAAGCACTTCAACGATCTAATAGGAAGATAGAACTGGCAGCAAGGTGGCAAAGCATTAGACAGTCCGGAAATTACCTACCCAAGTGAAAACGGAAATATTGATGTAAGCTTGAGGAAAAGTAGGCGTTACATACAGCAGCATGCAGAAAAGAATGGCGCTGGCATTAAGGCACCCTCACCACATGTCACTGTGTCTGTTTTTTTTTGTCACTGGCACCAACAAAGCAGTATGAGTATGTACAAAATGGAGATCCTGTCACACTAGTCCGCTAATGAATTGTCTGCTTGCTGACCCCTATGTTCGTTTCACCGAGATAAATGGAATGGAAACGCCCTGAATGCTTTATTGTTGAATTTTGTCAATAGTGCTACACAGCAACTTGTGGTTGCACTTACGTTACTGCTATATTTTAAAGTGGACACTTACTTTTCAGACTTTATATTCTTCCCAAATTTCGGTAAGTTATGATCAGGATTTTACGCCTCATTTTGCCCTAAGCACAAAGAACGACCATGAAGCTTTACACGTTGATTGACTGGTGGACATCTCAACGCAACACAAGCTCGTGCCCACATCATGCAATGCTGCGCCCTCGTACAAAGATCATGTTCACAATATACATTCGATGCATCAGATGACGAACACGAAATGACTTTACCTTAAGGGCCCCCGCGCACACAGCGGCCAAGCTACGCGGCCAGGTCGCTGCGGCCAACGAGAATGCTTACGGTGTATGTAGCTACGCGCACTTGGCCGCAGCGGCCAGCCTGTTGCCGCGGCTACTGTGACCCCGGGTGGCGTGCAGGCGGCCACAGGACGACCATGCTTGTTCCGAGTTCATTTTTCATGACGTAATCGAAAATTATCAACGAAAACGGACGTGGCCGCGCGGCCCATCGCCATGTTTTTTGACCGTGACGACCACTAGCCCCGTGACCTGGCCGCTCAGTGCACTGGAGGCCTTAAGACGACACCATACCAGCACGTCACTGCGTCCGTCATCCAGCATCTCTAAGCAAAAGTCACGATGCAAAACGGATGGCTCTACCACGTCGGTCCGCTCTCAATGCTCATCTGCTTGCAGACCCATTTATCCACATTCTTCAGGTGGAAGCATTGGAATCTCAGAATGGGAAACTATTTAGTTGCCCACTGGATTGAGTCAGTCGCGCTGCTAATCAACTTGTGAATGTGCTTGCAATGGTACTAGTTATGAACACTTTTTGTTTCAGAATTATCCTTCTCAGCAGCCTGTAGATTTTTTATCGTTCGTCGTCAGCAACCATCTTTCCCTCAGCACTAAGAGAAGCAAGCCGGATCTCTTTAGTTTTGAATGGCTGACGAACAAGTAACGTTTGATCGACAATGGACGAAAATTAAAATTTTCGAACACAGTTAGACACACGGGTTACATCTGACGCATCGGAAGACAATCTTGCCAGTTCATCCTGCATCGATTAACACCAAAACTGCCACGGGAAAGTTTCTCCGAAGGGATTGGAGCATTATTATGAATGTTGGGAGTGAAATTCGCACAGGGTTTTTAGTGGGTCTGGCGGACGAGTCTGTCGTCGTCAGGAGATGGAGCTCGGGCTCGTTGTAGGGTCATGCATTTAGCTGGTTGGAGCAGCCGCGATTGCTGTAATGACGAGAGAGCATTCTTGGTGGTTAGCCGGAATGGAATTTCATTATGAGGAATATGGCTGTTGAAATTATGCAGCAAGGGATAAAATGAATTTGGAAAATGTTGACGGTGAAATAGATTTGTGTGATTTGGGTAGAATTTGGTTTGATGAGGACAAGCAAAAATGGAAAGCGTGTAAGGTGGTGAGTAGTAATCGGTCTTGTGAAAGAGCGCGATGTTACCAAAAGAGGTTGAGGTTTTTAAAAGCTTGATTCGGGAAATGTCCAAAGGTATTCCAGGTTGGTGAAATGAACGCAAATTTGTGTCACTGTCAGTGGGGAAAAAAGACTCGATACGTGACAAGCATGTTCTGGAAGGCAATAGTATGTGGTGCCTTATTTACTGATCTTGCATTTTGATATGCCAGAAAGAAACAGTATTGATATTTACTGTAAGTTATTTCCTGCTATTTTTTTGAAAACAAAATCCTTATCTTTGGGCAATGCAGCAGGAGATGGGCTATCATTCCAAATAAGAATAAGTAAGTAGTCAATATACAATGTCTTTATTTTTACAGAAAGTAATGGCTCTCTGCAGACTACAGCCGGTGTCTAGTCTATGGAATAAATAGACATAAATCGTTGGAAATAATATTAAGAAAAATTGGAAATTAGCCAACAGCGAAAACCATACACTAGAAATAACGTAGTTCCTTACGTTTCGTCGGAGTGGCATGACCCGAATGACCCGGTTGTGACCTTAATAACGAGTTCAGTGAGTTATCTTTATGGCAGTGGAGGATGTGGCCATAGCGATTAAGGCGTTATGCAAGTGATCTGGGGGCGAACTGGGTAGCCAGTTCGAATCCGGGTCATGCCACTCCGTCAAAACGTAAGTACATAAAGGTGGCTTACTGAACTACGTTATTTCTAGTGTATTATTTTCGCTGTTGGCTAATTTCCAATTTTCCTTAATAGTCTATGGAATAGCACACCCAGCGGCCGTTGTCCTGCCTCCACAGAGCTTCTTCCACTACTATGACGTTCTGGTTGTCCTGTATAAAAGACGAGTATGATTAAACGAGTGGGAGAGATTCGGCACTTGGTGCCAAGCACCGCTGCACCAGTCCTAACGACCGGTGCCTGAAGAAAGCCTGAAGTAGTTAGATAAGTGTGTGAGACCGTGTACTGGCCACTGAATGCGGCGTAGGTTGGTGATCCCATCTCATCTCGTGCCTTATTCGCAGGGTGTTACAAACACCAACACAGGAAAACATTATTTACAATCAATACAATCATAGCTGTTTGTAACGAAAACGCATTATTTCCCCCACTTCCACATTGCATTCTCTTCATTGGTTTAATGTTACGTTTTAACGAGTTCTAAACGGGATTGGCAATTTTCGTGCTTAGTGACAAAAAAAAAAAGAAAAGAATTGGTCACACTTCGACACCGGACATATTTTTTCTGAGGGGCAAAGTAAGCCACACCTAGCGCCAAGAAATTATAGGGTTGGGGAGGAGAATTGTGACTGAGACCCTTTCTTAAAACGTTTTAGATTCATTCCTATTAGTTCCGTCTAAGTTTATAGAGGACGCCATGAATTTTATGTGGAAGTTTCTACTCAGTTTTCAGCCTAAAATTAAACTAAATTAAATGCAATTAGCTTGTATTTAATTATTATTTAGTTAGCTTAGTTGTAATTTATTAGTTTATTAGTTTGGGCTGAAAAACGAGCATAAATTACCAGATGGAACATGTGGCGCTCTCTGAAAACTCGGACGGAACGAATGAATGCAACACGTTTCGATAGGAACTTTATACTGGTACAATTCTCATCCCAACCCTAAAAATTCTTGCTAACACACAGACCCTTAACAGTAGTAATAGCAAAGAGTGTTACAAAAATACACAATAGCGCTTATATTTCGACACATTGGTATAAATGGTGAGAATTACAGCGATGTCTTTATCATAGAAAAACCTGAATAGAATCAATAAAATTGTCTCACACTTCAATGGCTTAGAACGTACAAACTTGCTAATTGTTCATCAGTTTGATGCAGTTAAGTCTACAAAAGCTGTATACAGGGTGCTCCACAAAAAACTGACGACCCAACATTTTCTAAGTCCAACTTTCCTAGTTAGCACCCCTCAGAACCAGGATAGGACAGAAATCAAATCTATTGAAACGGGAAGATTTCTGTACTCTCCTGGTTCTGAGGGGTGCTAACTAGAAAAGTTGGCCTTAGAAAATCTTGAGTCGTCAGTTTTTTTGGACCACCCTGTATAGTAACCTACAATTAGCCACACACTATACTAATGAGCAGGTAAGTAAATTCGCATACGAACGGTATATAGAACGACGTACAAAAAGGTACAAAAACTGAATACGTGGCAGCCATTGTGAAAGTGGAGTGGGTTAGAAGGAAATGACGCAGTGCATGATTGAAAAGTAAAGCGAAAACCTGATGTGTTAGTTTTATGTTACTATTTATAGCTTTTGTAGATTTACAGCAACTGCACGAATTGGTCAACATTCAGCAAGTATGCTCGTTCGAGACTATCAAAATTTATTGATTTTATTCAGGTTTTTCTCTGACGACGATATGGCCGTAATTCTTTTATACAACCTTTTATACAGGGTTCACACAGTATTACACAGAAATATTCAAACATTTTCAAGGCTTTTTCCCAAAAGCAATGTGATTTTGCAAGGACTTTTTTCCAAGACTGTTAATACAATATTTTCAAGGATCTTTATTAACGAACTAACTTACTCACATTAGGCCGTTCAGCTTCAAATAGGGTCAAGTTTTACCGGTAAAGAACCAAGAACATAAGCACCAAAAAATTCAACGTTCAGTTTTAATCATGCACGAAAAAAAAAAAGCCGAAGAAAAAAAACACGAAAAAATAAACCAGGGGAATTTATTTCCCGTATTGGTGTTATTGTTTATAAGTTGGACCAGTTGCCTTGACTCGAATTTCACATGGCCGAGTAAGGAGTTTAATCAGAAAACGTGTTTTCCTTCGACTTTTTTTTTCTGCCAGCTTTTTTTTTGCGACTTTGTTCAGGTTCGTTTTAATAGCTTAGTAATAAACTGATGAAAGCACGTGGAGGAACAAAGTTTAAAAGAGAAGCTTAACAACATTTCAGGACAAACTTGCAAGTTATTTAAAAGAAACTGCACTTTATCGTAATCAAAGGTAGGGCATTACTTTAAATTACAACAAAAAAAAGGAAAATTTCAAGAACTTCCGAGGACATGGCTAAAAATTTCAAGGAATTCAAGGCCTTGAATTTTTTCTTCACAGTTTCAGCTCTTTCAAGGACTGTTCAAGCACCTTGTTCGAACCCTGTTCATACACCCTTTTACACAACCGGTTTCGAAATAAGTGCTACTTTATATTTTACGCAAGTGCGCCTGGCTCTTCTCTACTACTACTACTACTACGTTTAAACGGGACGGAAAGCCAATTGAGCTCGAGATTGGTTAATAAATACGGATGCAAACCTATTTACGTTGCCTTTTGGACTTATATGTCAGACTGCCTGAGCGGGGAATCGAACCCAGGACCTTTGAAATCAAAGGCCAAGGCCGTGTCAGTCTGGCTCAGCGGTAGGACCTTGGCCTTTGATTTCAAAGGTCCTGGGTTCGATTCCCCGCTCAGGCAGTCTGACATATAAGTCCAAAAGGCAACGTAAATAGGTTTGCATCCGTATTTATTAACTACTACTACGTAATAATCGCACTACCTGCAACACAGACCATTTTGCAAATTCGAATCCGACCCACAAAAAGTGCATACAAGTGAATTACTGCACTAAGTTATTTCTTATAGATGTTTTCACTGTTGGCGTAGTTTCGGCTTACAGCTATTTGCATCCTTAGTAATAAATTCAAGCACAATATGTCTTGCATTGAACTTACCTTTCTTTCCGTGTAGCACGTGCCGTAATTTTCTTGACCCATTTCAACGGCATCTGTTTTAGTATAAGAATTATAGTTCTGATGAGGTGGCCAAATATTTATTTTAAAAAATCAGAGAAGTTCTGCTTAGGTCCCTTTTCTTACCTGCGTCGTATGCAAACTGATCTAGCAATGGCTTTAGAGACGTCGTCGAAGCCCTTGTGGTACATCCAGACTGCGACGTACTGTTGGTGTTATTTGGAGAATGAGTGGATGGTCCAATGATATTAACCCTTCTAATTCTGCAAATAAATGTAAAAGGCTCCCGTGAATGAAAAATGAATGAAATTTGTGTCAACTTGATAATTAACAGATTTATGCGATTTCAAGGTTAAGTGAAAGTCACTCTAGAAGCCTCAGCATGAACTTTCATGTTAAACGTCAAACTTTGAACTCCTGTAGTTTCGCCCAGAATTGACATGGACCAACGAAATTCGGTATTTGGGTGTCGTGTCGTAACTATTTCATTGCATTACAAATTTTAATGACAACAATCGAACCGTTCAGCGTCCAATTTATGGCCATTTCCTGTTGTTGTTGTTGTTGTTGGGACTCTTTGCCTTCACCAGGAGATTGAACCACTGAAGCGATTTTTACGTTTTATAGCTTAAAACGTAGGTATTGACAAGGCCTAGGGCCTTTCGTACGCTATTTTATGCAACCGAAATATTCTTGACACGGAAACCCAAGTGGGCTAGAATTTTTGCTCCCATTTAGAGATCGAACCAATGAATCGATATTCAATTTGTATAGCTTAAAATGTAAGTATTAACACCGACTAGGGCCTTTTGAACACGATTTTGATGTTAAAGCAGTATTCTCGTCGGCAGAGCAATTATTATTGTTGAGCACTGGGCAGAAATCATTAATGTTGTTGTTGAGACTTTTTGCCCTCACCTGGAGATCGAACCACTGAACCGATTTTCAAGTTCTATGGCTTAAAATGTAGGCATGGACAAGGCCTAGGACCTTTCGCACGCTATTTTAATGTAAGTACAATATTCTTGACACGGAAAGCCAAATGGGCTAGAACTTCTGCGTTCACATAAAAATCGAACCAATGAATCGATATTCAATTTCTATAGCTTAAAATGTAAGTATTAACACCGACCAGGGCCTTTTGAACACGATTTTGATGTGACTGTAGTATTCTCGCGTAGTATACATACATACGGCATCACCGACAAGACAAGTTAATACACGACGTCAGAGGGGGGGGGGGG